>JARYGA010029977.1:0-25892 GCA_030545235.1 Helianthus tuberosus | reverse complement strand
AAGCTTGGTTTTGTACATTGCTATGGCGGCAGAAACTTTAGCATCATCTGTGATCTCCTGCCTTTCATAGTCAAAGTTAACCAGCACCTTAGCCATCTTCTATTTGGTATCCTGGAGTTCCTTCTGAAGATCAGCAAGTGCAAGATCCTTGAGCACGGCAACCTGCTGGAGGTCGGCAATCTTTTTATCTTGATCCTCGACGTGGCCTACGTAATCCTCAATCTCAGCAAATTTCTGCAAAAGAAAAGGATAAAGCAGTTCAAGACCAAGTGATCCTTAGATCAGCAGGATATGATAGCAGGATATACGAGCAGAGACAGTAATCATTACATCATTAAAGTACTCGAGGAACTGGTGGCGAATTAAGGGCAGACCCTGCAAATCCTCAGCCTCGGAAGTCTTTCTTTTCTTGATTCCCTTTCCTTTGAGGGGTGCCTTGGGGATTGAAGCTGTGGGGGTGGTAGGAACCTTTCTTTTGGAGGATTTGACAGTGGTGAGATCGGTGACACTGAACCTTGAAGCAGCTTTGGCAGATTTTCCAGCACCTACACAACCAAAACAAGATAAGTATCTTTTCTTAATATACATTTAACTATTTATTTAAATTTTAAACAAGGATACTTACTTGACATTGTGACAGAGCCTGAGGATACCTCCTGTGAGTCTTGGGTTATTGTCTTAAAAGTTCTAGTTTCAGGGTCGAGTCCCCAGAAAGCAGCAAGTCTTTCCCTGGTTGCGGGTGTTGTGATGAGATGTGAAACAGAGATGGCTGCATGACACAAGACAAAGAAGGGGTTAGTGATCCTATTACAAAAACATGACCATCTGGTGATCCTTCCCAGGATCCTCCGGCCTACCATGGGTGGACCATGTTCTTGGTAAATGCTCTCCATCTGAAATGCTATCCCTTCTTACAAAGAAGAAGCGACGTTTCCAATCTTTGTCGTTTTTGGTGACTTTGAGAAGATGATGATCTGCACTGGGTTTTCGTTTGAACAAATAACGGTGGGATCCAAAGGTAGTAAGATCATACAGTTCCGCCAGTTCTGACATTCCTAAATCAACGCCTTCCTGCTCGATGATCCTCTCTAGGGTGTATAAAACCCTCCAAATCATCGGCATGGCTTGAATGTAAGATATGCCGGTAAGGGAAAAGAAGGATTGTGTGAATTCCGGGAAAGGATAGGTGTACCCTATAGCAAATGGAGTAACTGGAAAGGCAACCCATGTTTCTGAAACATAGTCGCTCAGGGCAGTTGGATCGAAAGGTTTGAAAAAGACATTCGCCGGAAAACGGTGACGGATGTTATCTATTTGTGCATCGTTAAAGCAACACCTCTCGTTCACTGAGTCCTTGATGATCTTCTGACTCTTCAAAGGGCTATCCTTTTTGTGATCCTTGCCCGGGGAGCTTCGGAGCAACATTCTCGAAGTGACGGAGATAAAGAAGAAAAACAGAGTAAGAGAGGAAGAAAGAGGAGAGAGAAATACCTGATCGATCGTCGACTGAGAATTTAAAGGGAGTTTCTTTCGAATTTGAATGCATAATGATCCTATCTATATCTCTATTTATAATTATGATTCTGCAGGATTGTCACTTCCGTGACATCATCATCGCAACGGCTAGTTCTATTTTAACGGCTATATATCCGTTAGTTTGTTACGGATAAGATCAAGAAAACATAACTCGATAATTTTACAATTTCACTCCTTATATTTTGGGGGCAATTGTTAGGGGAGGATTTTCTAACAATTAGTGATCCTTATTCGTTATCCTAACTGGTGATCCTTACTTCTGTGACAGGTGGTGATCCTCAGAAGAGCTTCAGGATCAGGATCATGGATCACTTTAAGGATCCTCGTACTGACGATTGTTTACTTATGTATTATACTATCTCGCAGGTATGACGAGCTTGACCAGGTCTTGGCGACATTCCTGGAGAATATTCCTAAACTATTCTGCACGTGCTTGACCAAAAATAGACGTTGTGGAGAACGTGGAGGCTTGGCACGAAAGTCGGATAGTTAGTTTAGGTGGTTATTTCTATTTTAAAAAGGGAGTAACGAGCTAGTAGAAAAGACTGAGTCATTTTTTGCAGTCACACACACTCGTACAAACGCTCATACAAGCTCTCGTTCAAACACTTAGCAATTTCATACACTTTCTACACATTTCACCGTAGTGATCCTTGTACCTAGCTCGTTACTATCCGAAGTTGTAAACATTAATTCATTTATTTGAGCTTGGTGATCGGTAGTTTCCATCACCCGGGGTTTTTTGTGCCGGAGATCAACTCTTGATCAAGGGCTTTTTCCCCGTATAAACCCTTGTGTTGTTTGTGCAATTTTTCACTAAAGTGATCCTCATCATTGTTACACATTTTAACCATCATACCCCGTAATCTAGAGTTTGGTTGCAATATCCTCATCTGATTTTTTGACCAAAACATTGAGATAAATCTATTTAATGCTGCCACTCGCCCCGTTAATCGTTGAACATCCTTCATATTTAAGGGCGATTTAATATCCAAGATGGCTTTAATCTGCTCCGGGCTCGCTTCTATTCCTCTTTTGGTCACCATATATCCTAGAAATTTTCCTGCCCCCACTCCAAAATGGCACTTAGCAGGATTCAGCTTCATGTTATACTGATCCAGGATATCAAATGCTCCTTTAATATCCTGGAGGTGATCCTCAGCCTTTTTAGATTTCACCACCATATCATCGATATATACCTCCATGGTGTCCCCCAGTTTGTCTTTGAACATCATGTTTACCAATCTTTGGTATGTTGCACCTGCATTTTTCAAACCAAAAGGCATAGCTGTATAACAATAAATACCTGTTGGTGTCATGAAGGCAGTATCCTCCTGGTCAGAAGGCTCCATTTGGATTTGTTGAAATCCTGAGGATGCGTCCATGAAGGTCAGCATTTCATGCCCGGCAGTGGCATCTACCATTGCATCAATGTGGGGAAGAGGAAATGGGTCTTTAGGACAAGCTTTGTTCAAGTCTGTGTAGTCTACACAAACTCTCCATTTCCCATTTTTCTTCTGTACTGTTAGGGGAGGATTTTCTAACAATTAGTGATCCTTATTTGTTATCCTAATTAATGATCCTTACTTCTGTGACAGGTGGTGATCCTCAGAAGAGCTTCAGGATCAGGATCATGGATCACTTTAAGGATCCTCATATTGACGATTGTTTGTTTATGTTTTGTGTTGCTTCACAGGAATAACAAGCTTGACTTGGTCTTGGAAACGGTACTATGGAATATTCCACGGGTATTTCGTACACGATTGACCAGAAATGGACGTTGTGGAGAACGTGGGAGCTTGGCACGAAAGTCGGATAGTTAGTTATTGTAGTTAACTTCTATTTTAAAAGGAGTAACGAGCTAGAATTAGAACACTTAGCCATTTTCAGCTACACACACACTCTCATATACTCGCACTCTTGAAGCTCTCGACGAACACTCATTAGTTTTCATTCACTTTTACACATTTCACGATAGTGATCCTTGTACCTAGCTCGTTACTATCCGAAGTTGTAAACATTTATTCATTTATTTGAGCTTGGTGATCGGTAGTTTCCATCACCCGGGGTTTTTTGTGCCGGAGATCAACTCTTGATCAAGGGCTTTTTCCCCGTACAAATCCTTGTGTTATTTGTGCAATTTACATTGAAGTGATCCTTGTTATTGTTCTAAACTATAAGCATCACACCCCGTAACAGAGAGTTTGGTTGCAATATCCTCATCAGATTTTTTGACCAAAACAGTTTGGCGCCCACCGTGGGGCAATTGGTGCTTCATCCTTAGAAAAATTCGCATTTCTGTGCTCTTTTCGGTTCACTACAACCAAGCAAATGGCTTCCTCAGCGAAGAATGCTTCAGATTTGATGCCCTCATTCACTTCTTCACAAGGCGTTCCCCCTTTGCCTCCACCACCTTCTGGATCCCAGAAGAATGCTGAGAATGCTGCGAAGAAACCAACTCCCATTTTCTCAAAACCTCCAACTTCTTCTGCTTCTTACACTCCCACTACTAGTGACATGTTTACTTTGATTTTGCAGATGAAGGATCAGATACGGCAACAGGATAAGACCAATGAAAGGATTCTCAAAGAAATCAGAGATCTCAAGAAGTAAAAGAAAACGGCAGAGGATCATTCCCCACTGGTGCCAAAATCTTTGAATTTTGATACTCCGGTGATTACTTCTCAGCCATCAGTGGTTCCAGATGTTCAATATGTGGGTGGACCAAAAGGAGTGCACTACGGAACAACAACAGTGACCCAGGCATCAGGTTCATATTTCCAGCCAGCGGGATCCTATCCTCAGCATATGGGATCCCTCACGAATTCAGGAGGATATTCAGGAGCGCGGCAGGTTCAAGGATCCTCCTTTGTTCCAGGATCATCCCAGGTTCAAGGATCCTCCTTTGTTCCAGGATCATCCCAGGTTCAAGGATCCTCCTTTGTTCCAGGATCATCCCAGGTTCAAGGATCCTCCTTTGTTCCAGGATCATCCCAGGTTCAAGGATCCTCCTTTGGTCCAGGATCATCCCAGCTTCAAGGATCCTCCTTTGTTCCAGGATCGTCCCAGTTTCAGGGATCCTTCCAGATGCCAGGATCCTTGAGGAGTTTGCAAACAGGAAGTTCAGATGTCCATCAGGGAGATTTTATTCCAATGCAGACCAATGCTTCTACTGGTCTCTTGATCATTCCAGAGCCCCAACAATATGGATTAACATCCATTCTTCCTAATTCGAATCCGATGGGAGGTAACAGTTTTAATAATTCTTATACTACTAACCATGGTCTTATGCAGGATCCAGGTATCAATCATGCCATGGCCAGAGAATTGCAAAAGCTAAAGGATATGATATCAAGTGTTCCAGGAGTGGTCAAACCTATCCCAGAGATTGCAGATGGGAGCCTCAAGATATCTCGTTTTGCACCACCAATCTGTGATGCTGAGATACCCAAGAGGTTCCATGTGCCAACAATGAAGCTGTATGATGGTTCGACGGATCCTGAAGAACACATAGCACAATACAGGGAGAGGATGGAGATCAATCCAATCCCAGAAAGGTTAAAGGAAGCGTGCCTGTGCAAGGGATTCGGATCCACTCTTACTGGATTAGCTCTCAAATGGCTGCTAAGTCTTCCCCCCTACTCTATTACCTCATTTGCTAATCTAGTTAACCTATTTAATAATCAGTTTTCTTGTAGTAGAAAATTTGAACGATTAACTAGTGATCTATATAGGATAACCCAGGGTCATAATGAGTCATTAAGGGATTACATTACCAAATTCAGTAAAGAATCCTTAGACATTCCCAACTTAGATATAGCTACGGCTGTTGAGGCCTTTAAAATGGGACTGCTTAGGGATTCGTCGTTCTATGATGATCTTGTTATGACACCATGCAGGAACTTAGATGAGGTAAGAACACGAGCACTTAGGTTCATTCGGCTAGAGGATGACAAGAGGATCCAGGAGAGGTTAGCAGGATCCTCAAAGCAGGATAAGCAAGGATCCTCATTCAGAAACAACAAGTTCAGATCCTACAACAGATCTGATAACCAGAACGTGCATTCTGTTGATCAAGAAGAGGATGATGAGGGTTATCTTCCAATTTCTGAATATTGTTTTTCTGTTGATAATAATGAACTAATCCTTGCGATGCAGAATCTAGGTGATAAAGCTAGATGGCCCAGAAAAAACGATAGGCCAGCTGCAACTAAGGATAAATCAAAGTGGTGTGCATACCATGAAGATTTTGGGCATCTTACAGAAGAATGCATTGCACTAAGAAAGGAAATTGGATACTTGTTGAGCAAGGGGCATCTAAAAGAATTGTTGGGAAGAAAAAAGTCAAGGACTCAGGATCCTGAAAGGATCCCTGAGAAGGCTCCAGCCCCTCCAGCAGATGCACAAGTAATAAACTTTATTTCTGGAGGATCAGACATTTGTGGCACATCCTTCTCAGCAGCTAAAAGGCATGCAAAGGAAACTAAAATGGATAATGGAGAAAGACCTGTTCGAACATCAAGTGTCTCCGAAGGAAAAGTCATAACCTTTGATGAGGATGATCGTGTTGATATCCAGGATCCTCATCACGATGGCTTAGTTATTACTCTTTTTATTTCTAACCATTTTGTCCGCAGGATCCTTATAGACGGAGGAAGTTCAGTGAACATTATCCAGCTTGATGTTCTAAAGAAGATGGGTATCCCTGAATCAGATATCATACCAAGATCCTCCGTGCTCGTGGGATTTAGTGGCGAAACTAAGAATACCCTGGGGGACATTAAGCTCCCAATATACATCGAAGGCCTACACTCTTATCAAAAATTTTGTGTTATTGACTGTTTATCTTGTTGTAATGTTATCCTTGGCAGGCCCTGGAAACACGATATGAAGGCAGTCCCATCTACTTACCATCAATGTGTGAAGCTCCCTAGTCCTTGGGGAATAGTCAAGATTGATAGTGATCAGCAGGAGGCCAAGAATTGCTATACTTCATCGATGAAACCGGCCTCGAAGTCAAGGGAGCAATAGCAATCAAAGTATCCTCCAAGGGATGTCTTGGAGGCAAGAGAACAGGATGTGGTAGAAGTCCTCATGGATCCTGATGATCCTGAATCCAAAATCTATATCGGATCAGGGATCCTTGGCGAAATGAAAGAATACCTCATATCCTTCCTCAAAAGGAGAAAGACTACCTTTACATGGAAACACGAAGACATGACTGGTATATCTAAAGATGTAATCACTCACAAACTTGGCCTTGATAGGTCCTTCAAACCGATCCATCAAAGGAGAAGAAAGTTTGCACCGGAAAGGAATGCCATTATCCAAGAAGAGGTAGAAAAGTTGCTCCGGGCAGGTATGATTAGAGAGGTCAAGTATCCAAGATGGTTGGCCAATGTGGTTGTTGTTCAAAAGAAAAACGGAAAGTGGAGGGTATGTGTCGATTTTACCGATTTAAATAAGGCATGTCCCAAGGATCCTTTCCCATTACCCCACATTGACTCCATGGTGGATGCAACTGCGGGTCATGAACTGTTAACTTTTATGGATGCTTCATCTGGATTTCAACAAATCCAAATGGAACCATCCGACCAAGAGGATACAGCCTTCATGACTCCAACTGGTATATACTGCTATATTACTATGCCGTTCGGATTAAGAAATGCAGGTGCAACATATCAAAGGCTGGTGAATATGATGTTCAAGGATCAGATTGGACAAACTATGGAGGTTTACATAGATGATATGGTGGTAAAATCCATAAAAGTTGAGGATCACCTGAGGGACTTGGAGGAAGCATTCGATATCCTTGACAAATATAACATGAAACTTAATCCTTCAAAATGTCACTTTGGTGTTAAAGCAGGTAAATTCTTAGGATATATGGTGACCAAGAGAGGCATTGAAGCTAGCCCGGAACAAATCAAAGCAATAGTGAACATCAAATCTCCGGCCAATGCTAAGGATGTTCAAAGGCTAACAGGCAGGATAGCAGCTTTGAACAGATTTATATCCAAATCCTCAGAGAAGTGCAAAGAATTCTATGATATCCTAAGGAAGAACAAGAAATTTGAGTGGACTGAGAAGCATGAAAATGCTTTAAGAGCTCTCAAAGATTACCTATCCTCAGCCCCGGCCTTGATGAAACCAGAAAAAGGTGATGTGCTATCCTTATATCTTGCAGTATCCTCAAAAGCAGTAAGTGCGGTCCTTGTTAAGGATCATGAAGGTACACAACATCCTGTCTATTATGTAAGTAAAAGTTTACTTGATGCCGAATCCAGGTATTCACACCTTGAAAAACTTATTCTTGCATTAATAATGGCATCTACTAAGCTAAGACACTATTTTGAGACTCATATTATTATCGTTAAAACTAATTTTCCAATTAAGAATGTCCTCAGGAAACCAGAGATGTCAGGAAGGATGGCTAAGTGGGCAGTGAAGCTGAGTGCGTATGATATGAGATATGAGCCTAGGACAGCCATCAAATCCCAAGCATTAGCTGACTTTGTGGCTGATTTCAGTAGTGATTTACAAGAAGAAGCTGAGTTAGAAGTCCAGCGGCTAGAGGAGACCAAAGATCCTTGGATACTCCACACTGATGGATCCTCAAATGTCAAAGGCACAGGGCTTGGAATACTACTAAAATCGCCACAGGGGGGCATAATACCCCACTCTATAGCTTGTGAGTTCCAAACCACTAATAATGAGGCTGAATATGAAGCCTTAATTGCTGGTTTGCAAATTGCAAAGCATATGGGGATCAGGTATCTTGAGGTACATGTAGATTCATTGTTAATTACAAACCACTTTAATGGATCCTACGCTGTTAAAGGTGAAAAACTAACCAAATATTTAGAGATAGTAAAAAATTTGGCACTCTCCTTTGTTTCCTTCAGTTTAACACAGGTACCAAGGGAAGAAAATACAGAGGCTGATGCATTGGCTAACTTAGGATCTTCCTTGAAGATCCCGGAGGATATCAAGATCCCTATTATACATATCCTGATCCCGGCTATTGAGGATCACGTGGCTATGGAGATAGGAAATGATTCTGCGGTTATCCCTAGTGAGGATACTCAATCTCATTCAGGATCAAGATCATGGATCTCACCAATTATGAGATACTTACAACATGGAGAGATTCCTACAGGAGAAAACCCTAGGACTTTCAAATCTAAGGTATCTCAATTTACAATTATAAATAGTATGTTGTATAGACGATCTCTTGCAGGACCATACTTGAGATGCATTGAGGATCCTGAAGTCCAAGAAGTTTTAAAAGACTTCCATGAAGGAGATTGTGGAAACCACACTGGGGGCAGGGCATTATTCTCAAGGATCCTGAGGACAGGGTACTACTGGCCAACCGTGAAAAGAGATGCTGTGGAGTATGCTAAAAGATGTGATCCTTGTCAGAGACACATCAATATCCTTCATCAACCAGCTGAATTGTTACATCCCATATCCTCCTCTTGGCCATTTATGAGATGGGGTATGGATATAGTTGGTAAGCTCCCTAAGGCACCTGGTGGAAAAGTATTCATGCTTGCTATGACTGATTACTTCTCCAAGTGGATAGAAGCTGAAGCTTTTGCCCAAGTCAGAGAAAAGGAAGTTATATCCTTCATTAAAAGAAATATTATAACTAGATTTGGAATTCCTTCTGAAATTATATGTGATAATGGTTCCCAATTTATTGGGGGCAGAACCACTAACTTTTGTGACAGCTGGGGGATTAAGATGATAACATCAACACCAGTCCACCCACAAGCTAATGGTCAAGCAGAATCATCCAACAAGATCATCATCAACAATTTGAAGAAGAAACTTGGATCCAAGAAAGGGAAATGGGCAGAAGAACTACCCTATGTGCTTTGGGCTGATAGGACGACCCCTAAGAATGCTACTGGTCAAACACCATTCTCTTTGGTATTTGGGGCAGAATCAGTGATCCCAACAGAAATGGTGGTTCCAACTGCTAGAACAAGTACTCGTGATCCTGAGGAGAATGATGAGAACTTAGCTCAAGACCTGGATACTATTGAAGAAATCAGGGATCTCGCTATGATAAGGATGGCCAGTTATCAACAAAGAATGGCTGGTGCCTACAACAAAAATGTCAGGATCAGTAAGTTTCAAGTTGGAGATATGGTATTGAGGAAAGCATTTCAGAATACCACCAATCCTGCTGATGGAAAATTGGCTCCAAAATGGGAAGGCCCTTATTTGATTGAAGCTGAAGCAGGAAAGGGGGCATATAGATTGCTAACCATGGAAGGTGATTTGCTACCAAGAGCTTGGAATGCTGTCCATTTGAAGAAATATTTCATATGAACAGGATACTCATGGCACAGATGATCCTCACGATAGGGGTATCCTTAAAGGATCCTTAAAGTATCAGTGATCCATACTTGGGTAATATCCTAATCTTGAACTATTTCATTTCTTTATTTTCTCATATAGGGATAAGGATCATGTGTCCTTTATCCATCTCTCATGTGATTTTAAGTTTTGAAAGTTCAGGTATCCTTTGCATAACATTGGTTATCTGCAGAAGCAATCCGTTCCTTGGGTTTAACCCCAGTTATCCTTGGGCTTGACCCCAGTTCCGCCTGTAACGCATGATGATCCTAGTATGGTTCAAGGCAGTGGGACCAGTACTCGTTTTAGGGGCTGATAATTCCATTGTACTGGCTATGCCTAGGATCCTACGTATAATGGTAGACGTACCATACATCCGTTCCTAAGGTTTCTAACGTTTTCACGTTAGCTAAGGTTTCTAACGTTTTCACGTTAGCTAAGGTTTTGGCATTTTCATGTCACTAAGTTTGGATAGTCGCCACTTAGGGCCATACTCCAGTTTACATACGATCCTTGGGCTTGTCCCCAGTTATCCTTGGGCTTGTCCCCAGTTATCCTTGGGCTTGTCCCCAGTTATCATTGGGCTTGTCCCCAGTTGCTAATTCTTATCTTATATTGGCTTAGTCCCAAGTTATGATCTATTTCAGGTCCTTGAAGACAAGCAACTAGGGATCCTTGATCCTTACTTCTCTCTAAGGTTTATCTTATAGTTATCCTTATTATGGTTAGGATCCTAACTTGGACCCTCAGGTATGATCCTTAACTATTTTTAATCCTATTCATTATTTATTTGAATAACCCTTAAAAAATTTGACAACTAGACTTGTGATCCTTAAAACATATTGCTTTTTGGGATTCTTTAACTATAGGATATTTGATCATGGATCATGTCCTAAATATTTTCAATCTGACTTATTCAAAATTGTTTATTCAATGAATATGCATCAAAACAAAGGAAAATTAAAGAAACAAAAGGATAACAACACAAGATAAGCGACAAAAGGTTAAGATTTTATTTATTAACAAAGGAGTAACCCTTAAAAGGTTGTCAAAATTACCTACCCCGAGCATCTACCAGCAAAACGTGGCCCGTCCGCTGGGGTAGGTAAAGGGTGTCCATGATAATAAGTTCAAAAGTAGTGCAGGAATATAAAGGCGGCAGGATCACAATGGCTTCATCCCCCAAACAGAGGATCCCTCCACCATATGCAATCCTGCCTATTGTCCAAAGGATCATACATGATCCTTAATCCTAAAAACTATTGTTCAGTACAAACCATTAAATTGTTCAACATCACTACCACAAAAACTACTGCCAAATTTAAAAATTAGGCTCCGGCTGCGTCTAGGAATGTCCATCATCGCCCAATTGTGCAGCCTACACCTTTGCTGCATCCTCTTCCCTTCCAGCTGTGGTATCCTTCATCAGATCCTTTCCACTGCCACTTGCCTCAATCGCCAAGACCTCAGTAGCCTCCTCCTCATCATCCTCAAGATCAGCCAACCTTGCTTTCCAGCCCTCAACATCCCAGCTGCTTCTATCGAAGTTAGGATCTTGAGCTTCCTGGGCCATCTTTAATTTTGTCTGATACATTGTGATGGCAGCAGAGACCTTTGCACCTTCTATGAGATCCTGCTTTTCGTAGTCAAGGTCAATCAGAAGTTTAGCCGTCTTAGTCTTGGCATCTTGGAGTTCCTTCTGAAGATCAGCAATTGTAAGGTCCTTTAGCACTGCAACCTGTTGGAGGTCAGCAATCTTCTTATCCTGCTCCTCAACATTCCCCACATAGTCCTCAATCTCAGCGAATTTCTGCAAAGGAGATAAAAGATAAGGTTAGGACTAAGTGATCCTCAAATCAGCAGGATATGTCAGCAGGATATGCCAGCGGGATATACAGGCAGATACAGTGATCTTTACATCATTGAAGTACTCGAGGAATTGGTGACGGATCAGAGGTAGACCCTGCAGATCCTCAGCCTCGGAGGTCTTTCTCTTTTTGCCACCCCTTCCTTTAGTGGGTGCCTTGGGAATGGAGATGCTAGGACTGGTAGTGGACCTCTTCTTCCTGGGTCTAACAGAATCAAGGTCAGCCGTGTCGAATTGAGAAGCAGGCTTGGTAGATTTTCCAGCACCTACACAACCAAAACAAGATAAGTATCTTCACTCAACTTATATTTCACTACTTATTTAAATTTTTAAACAAAGATACTTACTTGACATTGTGACAGATCCTGAGGATACCTCCTGAGAATCCTGGGTTGTTGTCTTAAAGGTTCTTATTTCAGGATCAAGTCTCTTGAAGGCGGCGAGTCTCTCTTTAGCAGCAGGGGTCAGTTTGAGATGTGAAACGACAATAGCTGCATAACAAGAAAGCAAACATATATAAGTGATCCTTGTGTCAAAAGAAAGTTTCTAGTGATCCTTCTCAGGATCCACCACCCTACCATGGGTAGCCCATTTCTTGGGTAGATCCTTTCCATCCTCAATAGAATCTCTCTTGACGAAAAAGAAACGCCGCTTCCAATTAGCATCGTTCTTGGTGGCTTTGAAGATCGGGTGTTCCTCACCAGGCTTACGTTTGAACAAATAACGATGAGAACCAAAGGTAGTAAGATCATACAGCTCTCCCAGCTCTGACATTCCTAGGTCTATCCCTTCCTGCTCGATGATCCTTTCTAGGGTATACAAAACCCTCCAAATCATCGGCATGGCTTGGATATAAGAGATGCCGGTTAGGGAAAAGAAAGATTGGGTGAAGGCTGGGAAAGGATATGTATAGCCTATGGTGAACGGGGTGACAGGGAAAGCAACCCACTTGTCGGAGATATGATCACTCAGGGCATTGGGATCAAAAGGTCTAAACTCGGTGTTCGCCGGGAAGCAGTGGCGGATCCTATCAATCTGTGCATCATTGAAACAGCAGCGTTCTTTAATGGAATCTTCGATGATTCCCTGGCTTTTCGGAGGGCTGTTTTTCGGGTGATCCTTAGCTGGGGAGTTTCGGAGCAACATCTTTGATGGAATAATGGAAAGAAATGAAAACAGAGCAAGAGAAGGAAGAAGATGAAGAGAGAATACCTGATTATCGTCGGAATGCAGTTATAAAGGGAGTCTCTCTGAAATTTTAAATGCAATTGATCCTATCTCTATCTCCTATTTATAATCATGATTGTGCAGGGTTGTCACTTCTGTGACGTCACGATTGCAACGGATAGTTCAACAATAACGGCTATATTTACGATAGTTAGTTGCGGATAAGATCAAGAAAACATAACTCGCTCATTTTACATATCACTCCTTATATTTTGGGGGCAATTGTTAGGGGAGGATTTTCTAACAATTAGTGATCCTTATTCGTTATCCTAATTAATGATCCTTACTTCTGTGACAGGTGGTGATCCTCAGAAGAGCTTCAGGATCAGGATCATGGATCACTTTAAGGATCCTCATACTGACGATTGTTTGTTTATGTTTTGTGTTGCTTCGCAGGAGTAAGAAGCTTGACTTGGTCTTGGCAACGGTACTATGGAATATTCCACGGGTATTTCGTACACGATTGACCAGAAATGGACGTTGTGGAGAACGTGGGAGCTTGGCACGAAAGTCGGATAGTTAGTTATTGTAGTTAAAGAATATCCTGCAAAACAATTGTAAACTAATCTTTCGAGTTATCCTGAGTACATATCCTGGAGCTATATCCTGAAACATATCCTGCAAAACAATTGTAAACTAAGGTGGGTGTTAGCTTGGCTAACACCCCTCCGATGCTTAAGTCAGTATTGGGTTTCAAAGAATAAATTAAACCAAACATATTTAAAATAGATAGAAATCATACCATCCTGAGTTAGAAATTAAATTCTAAACTCACTTGAAATAAAGCTTAAGGTGTATAGCATTCCAAGATCTCGGTAGCATATCCCCCTCCATATTCTTGAGTCTGTATGCTCCTTTCCCTGCTTCTGATTCAACTTCGTATGGTCCTTCCCATTTTGGAGCTAACTTGCCATCAGCAGGATTAGTAGTATTCTGAAAAGCCTTTCTTAACACCCAATCTCCAACCTTAAATCTTCTGGTCCTAATATTCTTGTTATATGCCCTGGATATTCTCTGTTGACATGCTGCCATCCTTAGCCTAGCCGCATCTCTCTTCTCATCTATAGTGTCTAAATCCTGACTCAAGACTCCAGGATTCTGCTCAGGATCACTTAGGGTAGATCTTGCAGTAGGTATTGTCATTTCCGTTGGAATCATTGCTTCTGCTCAAAATACCAAGGAAAATGGGGTTTGGCCTGTTGCGTTCTTTACCGTTGTCCTATCAGCCCACAAAACAAAGGGTAATTCTTCTGCCCATCTTCCTTTTTTGGTTCCAAGCCTCTTCTTTAAGTTATTGGCAATTATCTTGTTTGAGGATTCTGCTTGTCCATTCGCTTGAGGATGTACCGGTGTAGATGTAATCATCTTGATTCCCCAACTCTTACAAAAGTTAGTAGTCCTCTTGCTTATAAACTGAGAACCATTGTCACAGATTATCTCGGCTGGTACTCCGAATCTGGTCAGGATATTCCTCTTTATGAAGGATACTACTTCTTGGTCTCTAACTTGAACAAATGCTTCAGCTTCAACCCACTTAGAGAAATAGTCCGTCATTGCTAGCATAAAGACTTTTCCTCCCGGAGCTTTTGGTAGCTTTCCCACTATATCCATACCCCACTTCGTAAATGGCCAAGGGGAAACAATAGGATATAATGGTTCAGCAGGTTGATGCAGTATGTTACTATGTCTTTGACATGCGTCACATCTTCGAGCATATTCTGCGGCATCTTTTCTCATTGTTGGCCAATAATATCCTGTCCTTAATACTTTTGAGAATAACGACCTGCCCCCAGTATGGTTACCACAATCCCCTTCATGTATATCCTGAAGTACTTCTTTAGCTTCAGGATCCTCCATGCACCTCAAATACGGTCCTGCAAGAGATTTCTTATATAAAATATTATTTATAATAGTGAATCGTGATACCTTCATCCTAAATGCCTTAGGATTTTCATTTCCAGGGATGTGTCCTTCTTTGAGATATCTCATGATTGGAGCCGTCCAGGATTTAGGATCCTCTTCAGGATGCTCTGCTCCAGGATCCTGAATACCCGCTACTTCTTTATCCTGAGGATTCGTTGTAGGATATAAGACATGTAATATTGGTATTTGGGTCCCATCAGGTATCCTGATCGATGATCCCAAATTTGCTAAGGCATCCGCTTCAGCATTATCCTCCCTTGGTACCTGTTCAAGTATAAAAACATCGAAATATCCTGCTAATTTTTTGAGAATATCGAGATATTCGATTAATTTCTCACCCTTAACTGCATAGGATCCATTAAAATGGTTAGTAATTAACAAAGAGTCAACATATACTTGCAAATTTTTGATACTCATGCTCTTAGCCAACTCTAATCCTGCAATTAAAGCCTCATACTCTGCTTCATTATTAGTAGCAGGAAATTCACACCTAATAGCCTGGGGTAATATGTCCCCCTGTGGCGATTTTAGTAGTATTCCCAATCCTACTCCTCTTACATTAGATGCACCATCAGTATATAATGTCCAGGATCCTGAGGATTCTCCTAACTGTTGAACTTCTAGGTCTACCTCATCCTGAATATCACTACTGAAATCAGCCACAAAGTCAGCTAAAGCTTGAGACTTTATGGCATTTCTAGGTTCATATACTAAATCATAAGCACTTAACTTTACTGACCACTTGGCCATCCTGCCTGACATCTCTGGTTTCCTAAGCACATTTTTGACAGGATAATTTGTTTTAACATGAATCATATGTGTCTCAAAGTAATGTCTAAGTTTCGTTGATGCCATGACTAGAGCTAATATTAATTTTTCTAAATGAGAGTACCTAGTTTCATCATCTAACAAACTTTTACTAACATAATAAACAGGATATTGCTGACCTTCATGGTCTTTTATAAGAACGGCACTTACAGCATTCCCTGATACAACAAGGTATAGGGATAGTGGTTCACCATTTTCAGGCTTCATCAATAGAGGTGCGGTTGAAAGATATTGCTTTAAATCCTGTAGGGCCGCTTCATGCTTCTCACCCCACTCGAATTTTTTGTTCTTCTTCAGGATATCATAAAAATCTTTGCATTTCTCTGAGGATCTTGAGATAAATCTATTTAATGCTGCCACTCGCCCCGTTAATCATTGAACATCCTTCATATTTGAGGGCGATTTAATATCCAAGATGGCTTTAATCTGCTCCGGGCTCGCTTCTATTCCTCTTTTGGTCACCATATATCCTAGAAATTTTCCTGCCCCCACTCCAAAATGGCACTTAGCAGGATTCAGCTTCATGTTATACTGATCCAGGATATCAAATGCTCCTTTAATATCCTGGAGGTGATCCTCAGCCTTTTTAGATTTCACCACCATATCATCGATATATACCTCCATGGTGTCCCCCAGTTTGTCTTTGAACATCATGTTTACCAATCTTTGGTATGTTGCACCTGCATTTTTCAAACCAAAAGGCATAGCTGTATAACAATAAATACCTGTTGGTGTCATGAAGGCAGTATCCTCCTGGTCAGAAGGCTCCATTTGGATTTGTTGAAATCCTGAGGATGCGTCTATGAAGGTCAGCATTTCATGCCCGGCAGTGGCATCTACCATTGCATCAATGTGGGGAAGAGGAAATGGGTCTTTAGGACAAGCTTTGTTCAAGTCTGTGTAGTCTACACAAACTCTCCATTTCCCATTTTTCTTCTGTACTGTTAGGGGAGGATTTTCTAACAATTAGTGATCCTTATTCGTTATCCTAATTAATGATCCTTACTTCTGTGACAGGTGGTGATCCTCAGAAGAGCTTCAGGATCAGGATCATGGATCACTTTAAGGATCCTCATACTGACGATTGTTTGTTTATGTTTTGTGTTGCTTCGCAGGAGTAACAAGCTTGACTTGGTCTTGGCAACGGTACTATGGAATATTCCACGGGTATTTCGTACACGATTGACCAGAAATGGACGTTGTGGAGAACGTGGGAGCTTGGCACGAAAGTCGGATAGTTAGTTATTGTAGTTAACTTCTATTTTAAAAGGAGTAACGAGCTAGAATTAGAACACTTAGCCATTTTCAGCTACACACACACTCTCATATACTCGCACTCTTGAAGCTCTCGATGAACACTCATTAGTTTTCATTCACTTTTACACATTTCACGATAGTGATCCTTGTACCTAGCTCGTTACTATCCGAAGTTGTAAACATTTATTCATTTATTTGAGCTTGGTGATCGGTAGTTTCCATCACCCGGGGTTTTTTGTGCCGGAGATCAACTCTTGATCAAGGGCTTTTTCCCCGTACAAATCCTTGTGTTATTTGTGCAATTTACATTGAAGTGATCCTTGTTATTGTTCTAAACTATAAGCATCACACCCCGTAACAGAGAGTTTTGTTGCAATATCCTCATCAGATTTTTTGACCAAAACATGTACTACAACCACATTTGCTAGCCACCTTGGGAACTTAACCTCTCTGATCATCCTGGATTTTAATAATCTTTCAACTTCCTCCTGGATAATCGTGTTCCGCTTAGGAGCAAACTTCCTTCTTTTTTGCTGAACAGGCTTGAATGATTTATCAATTCCAAGCTTGTGAGTGATAATGTCTTTGGATATGCCTGTCATATCCTCATGCTTCCATGCAAACGTTGACATCCTGCATTTCAAAAAGTTAATTAATTGTTCTTCAATATCCTGAGGGATATTGGTCCCTACGAGCACCGAAATATCGGGATTATCCTGGTCCAGGATAATTTTCTTCACATCCTGCTCCGGATCCTCGACGATATCCTGGGCCCGCGTCTTTAATTGCTATGCTGCACTAGGTTTGGTTGAGGATTTCATCGAGGATGAGTAGCATTCTTTCGCCTCCTGCTGATCACTATCAACTTTGACAACTCCCCAAGGGGTAGGTATCTTGATGCATTGGTGATATGTTGATGGCACAGCCTTCATATCGTGAATCCACGGTCTTCCCAGTATGATGTTATAGTAGGATAGAGAATCCATCACACAGAAATGTTGTATCGAGTTGACTCCTTCAACGTATACTGGCAACTTCATCTCTCCCACTGTGTTTCTAGCCTCTCCACTGAACCCAACAAGCACGGTAGACTTTAAAGTGATATCCATTGGAGATACATTCATTCTCTTCAGAGTTTCTAGTTGGATTATGTTGACGGAGCTGCCATTATCAACCAATATCCTGCGTACAAAATGGTTAGCCACATATAACGTTATTAACAGAGCATCATGGTGAGGATCCTGGACAGTATCCCTGTCATCAGCATCAAAAGTGATCACTTTGTCAGTTGTGAGGGTAGTCATCCTGACAGGTTTGTCTCCCCTTTCGGCCTTAGCTTCCTTTGCATGTCTCTTTGCTGCCGAATATGAAGTTCCACAAATGTCGGATCCTCCCGAAATGAAGTTGATTATCTTGGCATCCGCGGGAGGTGATGCTGCTCGCTCAGGATCCTTCTCAGTATCCTGACCCTTATTCTTCTTTCTTCCTAAGAGATCTTTCAGATATCCCTTGCTTAGAAGATAGCTTATTTCTTTCCTTAGAGCAATGCAATCCTCAGTTACATGTCTGAAATCTTCGTGGAAAGCACACCATTTTGACTTATCTTTCCAGTCAGCCTTTTGTTGATTCTTTCGGGGCCACCTAGCCTTGTCTCCTAGACCCTGCATGGTATACATCAATTCAGGAATGTTAACAGAAAAGCAATATTCAGACAACTCAGGATACTCTTCAGGATCCTCATCTTCGACAGCATTCACTCTCTTGTTTTCATTTCTACCATATGGCTTAGGCCGATATGACTTGAATGAGGATTCTGACTTCCTGTTAGTTGACTCATAAGCGTTAGATGAGTTCATCCTTTCTTGCATCTTCCTGTCATCTTCCAGACGGATATATCTCAAAGCTCTGTTACGAGCTTCGTCGAGATTCCTGTAGGGATTCATTACAAGATCCTGATAAAACTGAGAATCCTTTTGTAATCCCATCTTAAAAGCTTGCACAGCTGTTGCAACATCAAGATGTGGGATATCCAAGGATTCTCGACTGAATTTGTTCACATAACCCCTCAAGGATTCCTGAGGCCCTTGAGTTATCCTGTAAAGATCACTGGTTAGTTTCTCAAAACTCCGACTACAAGAAAATTGACTGTTAAATAAATTAACCAAATGAGCAAACGAAGTAATTGAGTGAGGAGGAACGTTTAACAGCCATTTTAAGGCTGATCCTGTTAGAGTAGAACCAAATCCCTTGCACAAGCACGCTTCCTTGAGCTCCGGAGGGATAGGGTTAATCTCCATTCTTTCCCTATACTGAGCAATATGCTCCTCAGGATCCGTGGTCCCATCATAAAGCTTCATGTTGGGGGTTTGGAATCTCTTTGGGATCTCAGCATCACAGATAGGATATGCAAAACGAGATATCTTGTGGCTGTGTTGGGACACTTCCGGGATCGGCTGGACCACCCCAGGTACACTAGATATCATGTCCTTCAACTTCTGAAGTTCCCTAGTAAGTGCTGATGTTACACCTGTATCCTGCAAAGATCCACTATTGTTAGTAGCATGAGTATTATTATTATTTGACACGTTACCCGTTGGAGGATTTTGCCCATATTGTTTTGGTCAAAAATTACCGAAGTAATTAAGTGATCAAATTAGTTTGGTGAGGTAGTGTGCTAGAAATGAGTGTCAAAAATATGTTAATCAAATTAATTGTAAAAACAGTTTCAGGATACGGCTCAGGATATAGAGCTGCATCTATGATCAAACAATGAGCGAAAAACGTAAAGGGGTGACACGAGATGTACGAGGAAAGCCCTTGATCAATCTAGATCGCCGGCACAAAACCTCGGGAGCTGACAATCGCAGCTGGCTTGTTCTTCTATTACTTCAAATATCAGGATACAGTGCAGGATATGATACGGATCGACTAAGTGTTACAACGTGATTTGATTACAAGAGTTGGTGTGTAGTGATTGCTAGAAGCTAGAGAGCAAAGTGTGCGAAAGAGAGTATGTGGAAAGAGTTTTCTTTACCTATGATCCGATCGCCCCTATTTATAGTAACAAAAGCTAACAAACTATCCTATTATTCCGGGATACTTTGGAATATTCCATTCTGAACGTTGGGGGACTCTTTTAACTTGTTTTCCACGTGCATTTTAACCACAAGACCGGGTCTTCAGCTCATATGACCGTTACAATGTCAATAGCATTGACCAACATCCGATATTCTCGCGGAATATGCCTTTCTTCTATTCTGACCGTTACAAGACCCATTCTTCCACCATCAACGTCCATTTTTCAACCACCTTGAGCGAATCTTCAGGTAGATCAAGTCCTTTAACGTTGGTACCTTGCTACAAAAGAAAATCGTTAGTAACTGCCAGGATACTGCGTCAGGATGTTACCAATATCCTGGTCTGATATCCTGATCGATACTGCCTCAGGATGTTACCAATATCCTGGTCCGGTATCCTGATCATAAACAGCTAACATTAAATCAAGATATATTGTCAGGATATGGGCTCAGAATTTCACCCATAACAATACAGATTCAGTATGTGGGTTAAATTTTAGATGGTTCCATTTTAGATAAGAAATCAGCCTTGGGATATAGATAAATCTGGTCGGTTATAGTGGTTTAGAGCCTTCATTATGGGTTGAAACTGGAACGAACTCGTAAGCGCATTTAAAAAAAATTAGAACCGATCGCCAACCTAGAACATATAAAATCAGTTCTAAGCGATTCGGTTAATCCGGTTCTGGGCATTAAAGACTGCTATGCTAGTGTACTTGTTTCTGAACCTGTGTAAGAGGTGTTTTCAATTGGTTACTGAAATGTATATTTATATACATTGTGTGTATAGCTTGTATATCGAGCCAGGGGTCTCACTGGAAGAAGCATCTCTATTCCTACTGGGTAGAGGTAAGGCTGTCTACATCTTACCCTCAGACCCTACCTTGCTATTGGTGGGATTTACTGAGTATGATGATGATGGTGTACGTTGTGGAAATGCATATGTCTATTTCAATGCTCAGATTTATATATAAGCAAGTTGCAGGGGGTGAAATCAGTTAAAAGACCTTGGTATTCTGTTACTTTCACTGGTGCAACTGGAGTTACAATTGGGAATGGTCCAACCATAAGGCTACTTGGATCAATTAGATTTTCATTGCAAAGAGTTTATGTGGCATTTTATATATTGCGTGAATTTTAGTATAAGTTTATGCTATATAAAAGCAGAGAAGACATGTACTTGGTGGCTACAAGATGGAAGTCTAAGGAGTCTTCTGCCTGATGGTTTTTCATGTTAGCTTTGATGCCATTGAAGCAACCTATGCAATCTGAAATTTACATATAAATTTATCAAAGCCTCTGGAGTACTAAAGTTCATACAATTAATGGAAAACATTAGAAACCCTGACTTTGATTGGTAAAAACCATAATTTAGATTGGTACAAACATAAAGCAATTTTAAGAGATCCATGAGCTAATTCGTACAAAACACGTAATGTAAACAAACCTGAGAAACTTCAACGGGCTGATTGAGCTCTCTGGGTGAACTTCTAATCGATTTCTCTTCTTGATTGGCAACAAAGGAGGAACTACACCTACAAAACACATCCTCATTTTTGGAAGAGAGGTATCACATGCATTTTGCGTGAGTCAATGGAGCGTGTTGGGCACCGGAAACTGCACCCTCTTCGTCCAAGTGACTGCAACCCGACACAAATTGCTCAGTCAACCATTAAAACAGAATCAAATCATTAGCTACAACAAACAAATCCAAACACCCCATAAATAAGTATGAACAGGGTGTGATCTGTGACAGAACAGGAACTTAGTTCGCTACTTATTTAATCAAGATAAAAGTCTGTTGAGTGGTTTTTTTCTTTTTTTAGGTTTCTTCAAAAATCATAACTAAACACATCAACATTTTAGTTATACAAAACACTTTCAGCTGTTATTATACACCATTCAACATGTTCACTTTTGTAAGTCTCTAATTCAAACATCACACTTCACCAAGAGTTTATGCAATCTGTTCTGCTTAAACAATACACAGACCAACATCAAAAAAATAGAAGAAAAAATCTAAAATTTCATTGAACACCTGGTGTGCAGGATTTCATCAGCTATAACACCAAAATCAAATAAACCTGATATCCCCATACACAACACACATTAAAAAAAAACATGATTCAGCAACAAAACAAAACATTCAAGCACCAAAACAATGAATCGCAAAACCAAAATTGCATTCTGTAGTGTATAGCTTACCTATGAAAACAAACATTACCTTTATAGAGCTGCTAAAAACGGTCGATGTTTGCCATTCATTACCAATGAAAACGAAAATCAACAACATCACCACGACCCGTTCACCACCTCGTTTATCGATTTGGAAACGGAGCAGGTTCCAACATAAGAATCTGTTGGGTAGTGGGGTTTCGGCGTAATTGTTGTGGGGGAAAGGGTTAGAGGAGTGTGGAGAGGTGGCCGGTGGTCGGATTTGGCGGTGCTGGAGATGGACGGTGGAACGGTGGCGCTAGGGTTGTGTGAGGGTTTTGAGACGAAACTGGGTAAGAGGGAGATGATAAAATGATGGTTATAAAAAAGAAGGTTATAGGGGAGAATCGAACCAGTATCTACCTCGTGAAAAATAACCGCGCAAACCACTGGACGAAATGCGCGCAAACCACTGGACGAAATGCACAAACACATAAATGGTATTAAACAGATATGTATATATCCAATTACAACATCGGCGGGCTGAAAAAGCAGCCAAGAAGATACTGCCATGTGGCAAAGTAACTATTCACAAACTTCTGTTTTTAATATATAGGAGAATGTAGGACATGAATGTATCTTGGTGGTGGGACAAGGCTTATGACCATTAGGTCATGGGTTCAATTCCCACAAAGGGGGTTTTCCCAGATTTATTGGGTTTCCTCCTGAATTGGTGTATAGGCATTATTGCCTAGTGGAGATGGATATGATCGGGTGGTTCTGCTGGTGGCACGATGATACTCCAGTGGTCCGTCAGTGATCCTAATTTGCCGTCAAAAAAAAAAAATAGTTCGTTGGTGGGAAATATCGGTAAAGGTGTCTTCTTATTTGTTTAATTGTTTTATAGAAACTGTATATCCATATGTCGTATGCAAATCCATATTAATGTAAGGAAGTGAGCCGTTGTCTTAAGTCTTTAACTCTTAAATATTGATACCAAGTGGAAGTAAAATAGTAAAAATCATCTCATTATTTAATTAGGTAAGCCACGTACTCAAATGAGTATCACATTCACATATGGGTTTAATGCTCAAAACAAAAGCCAATACTATTAGATGGGTTCAAAGCTCAAAAGCCAATAATATTAGGATAAACATGATTTATCAAAGAAATTTTAAAATATATGTTACTTGATCAGTTAGGCAGAAACTAGGGCTGTCAATTTCAGACACGAACACGAAAACACGACTCGAAACGACACGATCTTAACAGGTTCATGTTTGACCCTTAACAGGTTTCGTGTCTTAAACAGGTCGACACGATAAGACCTGTTAGTTTTCGTGTCGTGTTCGTCTTTACCTATTTCGTGTTCTTGTCTTGACAGGTCAAGTTCGTGTCTTAACATGTTATACTTGTGTGTTAACAGGTCGTGTGTGATACGATATGCCAGCCATAGACTCCACACACCACCCTTCCAGGGCGAGTTCGTGTTTGTGTCTTAACAGGTCATGCTCGTGTCTTAACAAGTCGTATGATACGCATGTAAAATTTTTCGTGTCTTAGCAGGTCGTGTTTGTGTAACCTGTTTATTATCAAGTTCGTGTTTGGAAAAAAAAATGACATGATTAGATTTCGTGACGTCGTGTTCTTGTCTTAACATGTCATGTCTGGCACGATATGCGAGCCTTAGCTGAAACAACATATTAATCAACCGCTTGACAAACTTCATTCACCTGTCACATGATAATGATGAGTATGCGGTGATTTGGTGTGGCACTGGTAAGGTTGGGATTCAAAGCTTTAAAGGATACAATGTCCCCTATCATTTGAAACTAACACGAATTCATATTCCCTTTAAATTTACATGTTTGTTAATAATATTTAAATTTTGTTTTATGACAAAAGTGTTTGAATTTTTATTAATATATAAGAATGCCATACGAAGCACAACACATAGGAACAGAAAAGAAAAGGGTGTTTGGGATTGTGTTTTGAACAATTTCGAAATACAATAATAATATTTAGATAATCTATTTCAAAACACATGTCCAAACACCCCCTCAAACCATTCGTGAAACTTCAAGTGGAAAACTATATAAAGAACTATATACAACCAATTTGTCGTGCATTCTCTCTTCTACCCTAACTATGCAACAAAACGACACGATACAAAGATTTAGACATTAGTACTCGAACTTTAGACCACGATGGATAATGTGTTGGGGCTTGAATCGATGAATAGATTGAGAGCCTGTTGTAGGGACCACTTTATGTTGTTTTGAGTTAATTAGAAGAATGTTGTTAAGACTTCACAAAATGATGTTAGTTTACTTGATGTTTTCAAATATCACTACTTATGTTTGGTGTAGTTTGTTTCCTTTCAAACGTACGTTGTATTTGAGGACATGTTTTGCTCGAAATAAATGTGCTTTTACATCAAAGCGAGATTGTTGTATGTCGGCTTTATTTTGCCTATGTTTGATCTTTGTTCTTGTCTAAGTTTAGTGGCGGAGCTTGACCAAAAGTTCCGAGGGGGCAGAAAGTTATGGGACCCGATTTATATATTGTATAAATATTTAGGCAAAGTAATTGGGGGGACGACCCTATATAATTTTAAAATTTTCGGACGAAAAATAGGAAATTTTAAAATACAACTAATCAAATAAAATCAAGTATATGACTATAACATCATGGTGGTGAATGTGATCATTCTCTTACCATTAAAATCCTAAAATCTTATCAAGAATAATACAAACTTCTAATAACGAAAAAAAAAAAAAAAGAAGAAAGAGGCGTCACCACTACCAGCGAATTCATCATCTCTTTTCTCTACAACACTATTACATAACTTGCAATAAAAATGGCATACAAATGAAGTACGAAAAAAACTAGAGCTAGAAGAAACCCCAAGCAGATGAGAAGGATCTACTCATCATCATCATCATCGTCATGGGTATCCATTTTGGTGATATGCTTGAAGGGATCAGTTCGCATATAGGCCTCTGGTCGATAAAACCCCAGATCGTTCATCCTATTGCTTATTGCGTGAAGAATGGCTTTCTTTTTCCCCCCATATTCATCTTTGCTTTGCTCCACCAAGTCATTGGCCTCAGCAGCCAAGTTGCGGACAAAAGCAAAGATATTATCCTCCCGGAGCTTCAAGCGCTCTATGTCATACCCCACTAGCTTTCCAGTCTCCCATATGTCCCTCACCTGCTCTTCCACGAATGGGGTTCTTTCCTGGGCGTATTGAATCATCTCATCCTTTTTTGTCTACATCATCATAAGAGCTAATAAGTTAATAGGATATCCAGCAAGAAAGTTGCAAACAATGTCCATATGCTGATGAATCCTAGTCTGATATGAGCAACTCTACACCAGAGGGGAGTTTTGCCCTTGTTCAAATACTTAAAACGGAATGGTGTTACACTGTTACTACAGCTAACAAGACTGGTGTTTATGCGATTTGTTTTTTCATTTAATTTTGACTATTGTTGCTTATGGACTACTTTATTGGTATGATTCGCAGTACTAGGAAGGCAGGGGGGTTGCAAAAAGGTGAATCGTTCTTATCATATGTTCAACTGCTTACAATTTAGGGTGTTAATCAGGTTTATCATTGGAGTTTCTGGTAGTTCAGGTCGGGTTATTCG
>JARYGA010029976.1:0-45566 GCA_030545235.1 Helianthus tuberosus | reverse complement strand
AACATGTTGACACGTTTAACCCTTGTAGTTTTATAATCTTCCGATTATTTTCACAAACGGCTTCTTACATCCAATCAATCACTCGTTTAAGAATATATTTATCACGTATGGTCATTCAGAGGCTCAAGTTTGGCATGTTGACACTTTTAGTCCCTCTGCTTACATAGTTTCACTGTTTGTCAACTTTAGTCCTTCAAACTCAATCTTTCACATATTCAGAGTTTAGGACACGTGTCTATACATAATTAGACACGTTTTTACGTGGTGTTACAATTTCACACAAGATTTCAAACCCTAGTCCCCTCCTCATCCCTCTCGAACAACTTGACGGCAACCCCTTTTGTGAAAGCCCTCTTCCTCTTTTGTGTTCAGGTAACCTTGATTACATTCGTGCAGCTTATCACTTGATGATCATGTTTGTGTGCTTATATGTTCTTTATGTACATAACTCGGTATAATGTTATGAACTAATTGACTATGTTGATATACTGCATGAATAATGAGTACCATGATGTTCAAATGCTTAGATTAATACAAATCAGTGAATGCTAAATGTTATTGCGTGACATGTTAGGGTTGGTATCGATGGATGTTGACTTGAATATTGATGATGAATAAGTCGATGCGCTGAAACAATTAGACGATTAGGGTTGCAGGCACACTATGTCGTTCATGTTGGTGCATGCGTCTGTCGACTTCGTCTTGTATCGAGTCTTGTACTAGTTTGTATAGATCAGGGCACGGAAAACGAGAAATCTGTCAAAAATAGGTCAACAGGCAAGTTCAAACGAAATTACAAAGAGTAATTTCGCTTGAAGAGAACATGTCATTTCAAACGAAATTAACTTGTTAATTTCGTTTGAAATGGTAATCTCTTTTGAACTTGTAATTCCGCATGAATGGTAATTCCGCTTGAGTCATGTTCAAACAGAATTAGCTGGCCTATATATAGTAGTATCCTGATTTCGTTTGAGAGATTAGAGTATGTGTGTTTCCGGAGCCGAAGTGCCGCCGAAGTGTTGTTTCACTGTAAAACTTTGTCAAGTTAATTAGAACAACCTGTAAAGTGAATATCTTGCTGAATCACACACAATATGTCTGTTTCCCCCTTTCATATTGTGTAGAATGCCTCTGATCAACTCATTTCGGGTCTATACACGATCTTTCAAGTGGTATCAGAGCACAGGAGGAGGAGTTCTTACCGATTCAGCTCAAAATTTCTTTTTTCTACACCTTCTTTTCAAAATTTACAAGTTTTAACGGACAAAATAACTTGAAACTTACATATAATGTGCGAAACTGTATTTTAACAAACCCTTGAAAGTTTCAGATCTTAAAACGGTTTAAAACCTGATCAATTTGACAAAAGTTGGACCGAAATGATGACATCAGCTTAATTCCGTTTGAAAGTTGGTGTTAATCCCGTTTGAAAACGTTATTTCATTTGGCTGATTCCGTTTGAAGTCACTATTCCGTTTCAAGGTGGTATTTCGTTTGAAAGTTCAAACGAAATCAGTAATTTCGTTTCAACAGGTGATTCCGTTTGAAAAGGTATTCCGGTTGAAAAGGATAATTTCGCTTGAAGACTTAATTCCGTTTGAAAGTACCTGTTTTGTGAAAAAGTTTACCGAATCATGGAAGAGGAATTCTATAACGCGTTTGCTACATCCCCGACTACTCCAGCTACCATTGCTCAAAACATGAACATGGAAAATGAATCTGGAACAATGCAAAAACCCCCTAAACTAATGAGCATTGAGGAGTATTATGGTTGGAAAGATAGGTTTGAAAACTGGGTCCAAGCCAATCATTTGAGATCATGGGAGTATGTTGAGAAAAAGTATGTGCTACCACATACTGAGCTGGGAGTTGATAAAAAGATCTTTGAATTTACAGATAAGGAACGAGACATGTACAAAGCAGAGAAAATGATGATCAGTTTACTTCAGCAAGCTATTAAAGAAGACATCTTCATATTGCTTCAACATGATAAAACTTCACGTTCTATTTGGGAAGCACTCAGAATTAAGTTTGAGGGAAGTGAGAAAATGATTAAGAGTAAAAAGGCATTGCTTAAGAAAGAATTTGATCTATTCACAAGTCTTCCAGGAGAAGATACAAAGAAGTTGATTGACAGATACTGCCACTTAGTACGTTCAATGTCTTTGTTGAGTATCAATAAAGAACGAGAGGAATGGGTAGACAAATTAGCTGATGCTTTACCTCAGAAAGAATGGGGTATATTTTTTATGATCTTAAAGAACACCGGAGAATATGATGGTTTGACGATTTCTCAGTTCATAGAAAAGATTGAAGGTCAAGATCTTGAACAACAAAAGATTGCAAGGATGAACAATCCGAGTAATCAACAAGATGTGAAAATGTATTACAAAGGCAGTGTTCAAGAGGTTGAAATGAGTCCAAAAATTCAAACTGCTTTTAGTGCTGGAAACTCATCTGGAACTGTTGATCAAAATTCAAACAGTAGCAGTGGATTTTCTTCATATCCGAGTGTTAATCCAAAGAGTTCAACTTCAAGTTTTCAGTCTCAAAGTTCAAAAAGTGGAAATAGTTGTGTGATACAGTGCAACATTGCCTTGAATTTCCCAAATGGTCAAAGTTTTTCTGAAGAAGTTGCTAAAGATCACATGGCGTTACTTGCTACCATGCTGGAATAATATGAGGGATTGGTTGTTGGAAGGATCGGAAATCCTATGCTGACGAAAGAAGATTACGATCAGATCGACGCTGAAGAGATGGAACTCATGGATATAAAGTGGTGCTTAGCTAGTATCTTGAGGAGAGCAGAAAAGTTTAAAATGATTACAGGAAGAAATGATTTCTTGGATGCACATGTTTCTACTTTGGGTTTTGATAAATCTAAAGTTACTTGTTTTCGATGCAGGGAGAAATGTCATTTCAAGAGAGAATGCAAAAATCAGGAAGCTAGTGGAGCAAAGAATCCTTTTGGAAAAGATGATTACTATCGGAAAGCCATATATCAACAAGTTGCTCATCAACCGCATCAATAAAAGGAACCACAAACTGCGCATGCAAGAATGATCGAAGATGAAAATAAGAAAGCTTATTATGGTATCATTGATCAAGATGATGAAAAGGTGGCAGAAGGCTTCAGCTGGGATAAATATATTCCACCTGATTTAAAAACAGTAGCACTCATTGCAAAGATAGTTCAAAAGCCTGATTTGTTTACAGAATGGATGAAAGCGTTTGATAGTAATGAGAAAACTCAAAAAGAAGAATTTGTTTCATCAGATGAAAGTTCAGAAAGAACAACAACTTTTGATCAAACACCATCTGATTCTGGTTTTTCAGATGATATTTCAGAAAAGACAATAGATTTTGATCAATCACCAACTGATGACAGTGGTGATGATGAGGAAGAAATGCATATCAATATTGCAAAAACTCATTTATCTCCTGAAAGTTTTCAATTTTATTTTACAGATCGTTTGGAGAAGTTGTAGAAGAGACGAGCAGCAAAAGAATTGAAAAAGAAAGAATGTGAAAGCAAAGATCAAAATGAAAAGATTGTTCAAAATGAAGAGGTTAAAATTGCTGAAAAGATTGGTGAAAAGGAGAAGGTGAGTGAAGTTGAAAAAGTTGTTGAAGTGGAGAAGATTGTTGAAATAGAAAAGATTGTGGAAGTCATCAAGCCTTGCTTAAAGTGTTTGGAATCTTGCAAGCAATGTGCAGAAAAAGATGAGAAGTTATATGAGCAAGATAAGATGAAAGAACAATTACTGTACAATCTCAATTATGTGAAAGAGTCGTATGATGTTTTGAACAGAACGGTAACTGGTCTACAAAAAACAAATTCTGAAAGAGAAGATGCACTGACAATGATGAATGTTGTGATGATGTCCAAGCAAAAAGCTATCAATCATTACATTGAAGAGAGTGCAAAGTTAAAGCAAGAGTTGGAGACTGAGAGGATTGAAAATGAGAGAATTAGACGTTTACTGCAAAGTTATTCTAGTTCTGATTATCTAATTGATCGAATTTATCCAACTGTTGCAGGTTTTGAAGCATTTCAAGACAAGAATCCTAAAGAAAAGGATACTGGTAAGAAACAAAGTGCAAATTATAACAAGTGTCCGCCTCCGATCTGGGAAGGTTATTCTCCCAGAAAACCAAATGAGGAGCAAGTCAAAAAGGCTGTCAATATAGAGTTAAAATCTGAAACAACTGACGAGTTACCAGAAAACATTGACGTCATGTTCACATCGTCTGACACTGATCATGAGTCTGAGTTAATAAAGAAAGAAGTAGATCAGGTGTTGGATAAAGATGAGGAGTCGGAGTCAAAGTCTGAGTCAGGGAGTTCGAGTTCAGTTGACAGCAGTTCAAAGTCGTCGGTCAAACGGGTTTACAATAAAGAATTCATGTTATCAAAATCTAATTTGAATGACGGATCAATCAAAGTAGCATATACTTTGAATGATTCAGACAAATTATATTCTGATGAGGAATTTCCAATAAGAGGTGTTAAACAAGAAATGATCAAAAAGGTTTTCAAACTAACAGAAATTAATATTTCTGAAATAAAAGATGTAAATCTTTCTGAAAAACCTAAAACTTACACCTCAAGAGTTCAACAACTTTTAAACAAGAAAAAAGGTTACAATTCTGGTTCAGGTTATCGAAAGAAACCAAACCATAAAGGTAATTTCAAAAAGAAAGGACTGGGTTTTATTCCACCTGAAAATTATAAACTTGAAAAAACTTCTAAAACAAATACAAAATTTGTTCCAGGGACAAGCTGTGGAGAGGAATCAAAAAGCTCATTCTAGAAGCAATCAAACAGAGAATTCCTTGCTAAGAAGCAAGAGAAAGTAAAGAATGATGCTTATCAAAGAAAGGAGACAAGAACCTGTTACAAATGCAATGAAGTTGGTCACATTGCATGGAACTGTTCTCAAGCAGCAAAAACAAAACAGGAAGTCTCTAAAAAACTCAAAGAAAAAGTTGTTGAGAAAAATGAACCACCAACGGAAAAATTTAAAATTTTTGAAAATTCAACATATGAAGTTGGTGAGTGTTCAAAGACAAGTTTTTATAAAAAGAGAGCTAAGCATGACAACCAAATGTGGGTTGTTAAGAAGTTTCATGAAGATGTTAAGAAGTTTGATGTGAAATCTGGCGATGAATCTGATTCCATAAAGTCAGAGGAGCCACAGGTTGAGGTAAAAGAAGAAAACTCAGTGCCTCCAATGGATGATGTTAATTTTCCACCATTGAGGGCTGAGAATTTTAAATAAAATATTGGAAAGGTTGAGATCTCAAATCAATTCTATTCCGAGAAAAAAGAATTTGATGTTGAGAAAGTGTTTAATGAAAATGTTAAAAAGATTTTTGGAAAAATGGTCGAGGGAAAGGCTAAAGGGGTAAAGGACTTTTATGAAACAGAGAAAGCAACTTTTTATCCAAGTGAAATTGAGGAGGAAACATCCATCCAAGTTTGGTCAGGCTTGGATGGAAGTTTATCACAAGTAAAATCCTGACTTGCCGGAGCTTCCAGGTTGGTAAAAGTGGAGCAGGTATCGGCATCTTTCTTGAGAAATTCACTTCGGTGATATTTTGACTTTCAAAAGATTAATTAAGGACATTAAGTTGTACGATTCATCTTTCCTACAAGTGGTAATTTGAAAAACAAGGTAATGAAACCCAAGTTGATGAAATGGCACACAAAACTTATTTTCCGGGAAATCATTTTTATTAAAACAAACTTAAGTGTTTTGAAATCATAATTAGAAAATAGTTTGTTGAAAGGGGGAGTTCTGATTGTTTATGCCAAGTGGATGGCGAATTGAAGTGATTCGATATCAGTTGTCACTTTATTTGTATAGTTTGTTTTCAAATTTTTCTTTAAATGATTTTGCATTTTAGGGGGAGTAAGAATTTTCAATTTTCAGAAAATCCAAAAACATTTGAAAATTTGAAAAAGACAAAAACATGATAAAATACAAAATGAGTTTTTGTTATCAGAAAAGAGGAAATGATAGTACATCAGTAGACAGTTACAGTATGCTAAAGATATGTAATGTTTAAATAGCGTTAAATGGTCTCACTGATGATATGCCGATAGGTTTTTACACATTTAATAAGCTTTTTCGGGATATAAACTTAAATTCAAACTTGCTTATTTCGTGGGGAACACTACTTGGATATATAGGTAACCCCTGAAATTTCGTTTGAAAGATCCCTCTTTCTGAGATACTAGGTCTTTATGCTCAGTGATATCTGGGGTATTATCCCGGGACTTCTGATTTTGCCGAAGCAATGGCCTAGTCCCCGGAGAATACTTTATGCTTGCTTGAATAAAAGCCTGCCCTCAGCATAAAAAATGATGAAACATTGAAAAATGATAATCATGTGCTGTTATAAAAAAGATCCTCTAAAGGGGACCCACCAAAAGTCGAAGCCGTCATCTCTCTGCTGAACGGAAGTTCTGACCTGAGCTCTCACGGCCTTCGCATCTAACCCCTTACAGATATCATCTGTGGTATACTCACCTGTAAGACTGAATATTGGGATCTGGATACGGGAGTATATTTAAGAGGTGGGACACATGAATGAGTTTAAGTTCTTAATATACCTAATTCATATCCTGAATCAGTTGAAATTTGTGTGAAATTTTAAGTGGATCAGTATATCGACAATCTAAGTGAACTGTTTAATTCTTAATGTGTAACTAAGCTCAACGGTACTTGTGACTTGTCAAAAACTGATATGATCCTCTTACACAAACTTACAAAAATAGTGTTTGTAAACATTTCTTTACTGCATTCTTATTCTTTTCAAAAATTCAAAAAGATTTTCGACAACTGATGTTGGAAAGCTGATTTTCAAAATTCTAAGTGCTAAACATGATGAGCATTTCGTGAGGGGGAGTGTGTGCTTATATGAGAAAAGATTTTGAATTTGTGCCTACAAGTGATCATCTGAAATTTTTAAAGTATTAAATCATTCTGGAAAGATACCTGCAATTGGTATAAAAATTTGTCAAATGTTAAAATTGTGAAATTTACTTTTGGGTAAAGGATGTGCATGATAGCATGGATTCTGAGTCTGAATATAGAGCCAGGACACGATCCTGATCCTGTGAAACCTGATCAAGAGGAAGCATAGAGCCAGGTTGAGATTATTGGAGAAAGAGATAAAGTTTGAGGATGCTTACACTGTCAGATACTTCAGAGAGCGATCAGACTGATAAAGACTGAAGACGTTGAAGACTCGACACTCAAGACTCGTCAACATTCGAGGGGGAGTCTGTTGGTGCATGCGTCTGTCGACTTCATCTTGTATCGAGTCTTGTACTAGTTTGTATAGATCAGGGCACGGAAAACGAGAAATCTGTCAAAAATAGGTCAACAGGCAAGTTCAAACGAAATGAAATTACAAAGAGTAATTTCGCTTGAAGAGAACATGTCATTTCAAAAGAAATTAACTTGTTAATTTCGTTTGAAATGGTAATCTCGTTTGAACTTGTAATTCCGCATGAAAGGTAATTCCGCTTGAGTCATGTTCAAACGGAATTAGCTGGCCTATATATAGTAGTAGCCTTATTTCGTTTGAGAGATTAGAGTATGTGTGTTTCCGGAGCCGAAGTGCTGCCGAAGTGTTGTTTCACTGTAAAACTTTGTCAAGTTAATCAGAACAACCTTTAAAGTGAATATCTTGCTGAATCACACACAATATGTCTGTTTCCGCCTTTCATATTTTGTAGAACGCCTCTGATCGACTCATTTCACGACGAAACTCATGTTTCGTCAATAAGGTTCACGACGAAACTTAGGTTTCGCCAATATGGATCACGACGAAACACTTAGGTTTCATCACAAAGAATTGTCTTTCATCGTGCACATGCTCATCGGATGATGGTTGGGTCAAGAAACTGTTAGTGTAAATCAAGAAGTTAACGTACTAGTTTGTTTGAATGACAAATCTGATCCCATAACTTGGCCTTAATGTTGATTACCCTAGAGTTGTTCATGTGCAAATTTTTAGTGATTACTTTGATTAGAACATAGCCATAATTACCGAATGATATGCATAAGTTAGATTGGAATGATGATTGAATGTTCATTATGATGATTGCAAAGTAATGGCTGTTGATTCAGTAACTCCACAGAATTAATGTAACTGTAAATTGCTGACACGTAGCCTTGTAACTGAACCCGATGAAACATAAGGGATGTTTCGTCATAAGGTAACCCGACGAAACATAGGGATGTTTCGTCATGCTTAGTCTCGACGAAACACATCTTTCGTCGTATGGATGGGAAGTGGTGGTGATTTCATATTTGATTTGGGCTTATAGTATTAACTGGGCCGCACAAGTCTTGGGTGGGTCATCAACTTAATTGTTGTACGTATACTTGTATTAACGAACAAAGTGTTATGTGTGGCTTGTACATGATGAAATCATAGTGTGAAATTGATGTAAACAGAACTCATGCTAAGGGACTATTTATTGTTGTTGACATGCTAACTGTTATGACTTGAACTGTATGTGAGTCACCTATACATTAAACTATGTGGTATGTGATTAAGGAATACGTGAATTAATCGTACGCGGAATATGTAGTATATGTGTATACGAATCTGATTAAAACTTGGTAACCATAAATAGGTCGTGGTTGATCAAAACTGTTAAACAAGTAACTATCTGTCGGGCAAACCGAGGTGAGTTCACACTTTCTATAAGGCATGGGATTCCCGGTGGTTGGGAACGGGTTAAGAAACTAAAACGGAACCTGCATATTCTTCTTGGGTAGAATATGTACCTCCATCCTCGTTGAGAAGGATGACAACATTTAACCTGCGTAATCTCCTTGTGTAGATTACGTACCTCCGTCCTCGGTTGGGAAGGACGACAACATATAACTTACTAGACAAAACTATATCATTAAGTCCCTCATTTTTATATCGACTTAATCGCCGGGCCAATTGCGAGCGGGTCATTAGTTAATAGCGCTATTAGGGTTGACAAGACTCACACCGTGCCGGGAGGACGGGCGTGTACTAATGGATCTGGGCACTTAGTCAATGATGATAGACATTGACGTAGGGCACAACTTTCTCAGTCAGTTGTCGATGTGGTAACAGTCTAGTGGTTACATGGGGTAGCCCCCACTGGTTATGGTTTGGGAAACAAGGAACTGATTAACTACTGGTTTTCGAAAGAACTTATGGTTTTTGGAACAACTTTAAAATGGACAACCAACTGTGAACTCGCTCAACTTTGTTGTTGATTCGTTGTTGCATGCCTTGCAGGCCTTTAGGTGCATAATGTTGGAACTTGCTGTATGGGAGGCTGGAGTGGTCATGGGTCGAGTTACATGGAATCGCAACACAAGACTACTGGTTTTCACGTGTGGTTTATAAACATTTAACGAATGAATTATGCTTCCACTGTATACTGTGAATTATTTGTAACGTTGTAACACTTAATGTTAATAAATGAAAGTTTTATTTAAATGTACCTATGAGTTCAATGTGATTGGTGGCTAGATCCTGGTACGTCACACGCCTCGCGAGGATTTCCGCATGTGGTATTTTGGGGGTGTGACAAGATACCCCTTCTATGCAGAGGTGCTGAACTATGTTCAAGCCTCCAAACCTATATGATCAATGCGATCATGGTAATATTGTGTAATCACTAAGACAAATTAATCCTTGTTAACATCTAAGAACATGTTAACACTCCTGATAGTGTGACATGAGAAACCACACCAGCCGTCAAGGTATTTGGACTACGTCCAAGCCTTAAAGCCTATATGATCGAATTAGATCATGGCAAGCATCATCAATGTGATGATCATAATATAAACATCCATTAGTGATGAAGTGCCTACGGGCTAAACTTGTTGTCCAATAAGACAACGACAGTTGTGGTCTATGACCCCCTGTCTAAAGATATTGGACTATGTCCAGTCATAATAGTCTATATGATCAATGCGATCATTACTAATATCATCTGTACGATGATCATATTATTTAACATCCTTAATGATGTTTTGCCTACGGGCTATAACATATTATCCATTTGATACATTGACATTGTGATCATTATGATCCCCTGTCAAAGGTAGTGAGCTATGCTCAAGCCTAATAGTCTATATATGATCACTGCGATCGTGACTAATATCATCTGATACGATGATCACATTATTTAACATCCTTTAGTGATGTTTCTCCCACGGGCTATATACTATATTATCCATTAGTGACATTAACAAATGTGACCGTTATGGTTCACCGTCAAAAGTGATGGGCAATGCCCAAACCTTATAATCTATAAGATCGATAAGATCATGACTAATATCTTTTATTACGATAATTACATATATATGTATAAACATCTATTAGTGATATCCATTGATTTGCCTATATGGCAGAATAAATCGTCTTTCAAAACGATGGCAGTGGTAGTCTATGACTCCCTGTTCAAAGGTGAAGAACTATGTTCAAGCCTTAAATCCCCTGATCTAAGAAGATTGCGGTTTATAAACTAATGTCCTTTGCGACAAGGCTTTTATGCCATATGATTACTTATGTCCTTTATGACTAGGCTTTAAAACATATCGTTTTACGTCCCTGTGACGGGCCTCTGTGCCACATATATATTAAAGTCCTTTAAGGTTAACCTTCGAGCTACTCATGATCGTCTATATGACAAAGACAGTTGTGACATTGTGATCCCATGTCAAAAAAGGCAATGGACTCGGTCCAACCCTTAAATGCCAACAATGGTCCCTTTTGTGACCTAGGCCAAATATAATTGATATAATTTCAAGTAACATACTATAAGGAAGTTAAAACCTAATAGCCGATATGGTTTAATGATACCATAGCTCGATAATCATCAAATACGACGATTCACTATTATTTTGTAACTAAACAATTGTTATTATTGGTGTTTAGTACCAAAGCTTCAAAATGGTGGAATCTGATGAAGCATACAGCAGTACTGCAAATAGAAACAATGATGCAAATGTAAATGTTAATGGCGTTGATCTTCAGGCCATGATTGACGTAGCAGTTAATAAAGATGTGGGTAAAATTCTTGAGAACAATAAGGAATCAAGTGATACTCGCTCAAAATCCCATACAAAACCAAATACATCAGCTCGCAAGGAGAGCTCCGTTCACTCTTCAAATGCGAAAAGCGAACCTCAGAAGTTAGTGCTTCGTGATAAGCCTCGTTCAACTAAAGACGAGTGCACATACAAATACTTCGTCTCATGCAAACCCAGGGATTTCGATGGGGAAAAAGGGGCGATCGATGCCATGAAATGGCTTAATGAAATGGAAACTGTTGTGGACATTAGCAATTGTGCTGATAAGGATGTAGTGAAATTCGTTTCACAATCTTTCAAAGGCGAGGCCCTCACATGGTGGAAGGCCATGGTACAGTCAACGGGGAAAATTCCCCTATACAATATGGGATGGTCCAAGTTTGTGGATCTTATCAGAGAAAACTACTGTCCACAACACGAAGTGGAAAAAGTGGAGACATATTTTCTGACTCTCACAATGAAAAACCTAGATTGTCAGCAATATGTTACCGACTTCAACTCCCTGTCTAGATTGGTACCCTATTTAATTACCCCTGAACCCAAACGCATTGTGCGTTTCATCGGTGGTTTGGCATCGAAAATAAAAGGGAATGTTAAGGCTTCAAGGCCAACCACATTCAGATCAACTGTGGATCTATCCTTGTCTCTCACTCTAGATATAGTGAGACAAAAGTCGGTCAAGACTGAGACTAATGAGAAAAGACAGAGAGAGGAGGATAATTCCCAGAATCCTAAGAAGAAGGGCAAATCCGAGTTCGAAAGGAACCAACAAGATTCCAATAAAAAAACTACATGCAAAACCTGCAAAAGAAGACACTTGGGACAGTGTCGATCAAACCAAAAGCCAAAGCAATGTGGCATCTGTAAAAGAACCGGTCACCAGTCCCACGAATGTAGGGACATAAAGAATGCAGTCTGTTTCAGCTGTGGCGAGAAGGGCTACATCAATACTAATTGCCCTAAAGCTGCCAAAGAAGGTACAGCTAAGTCTGGAAAGGATAAGAAAGGAAACGCCTGAACTACCGGATGAATGCCAGAGACAGTACATATCAATAATAGCATCAGGTACATTCCTTATCATTTATCAATGATAATTTCTGCTGAGTGTCTTGTTTTAATTCAGGGAATAATAAGCCTTTGGTAAACCATAAGCTTAGCAAACTTTTGATTATATTCATAAGAACTCCAGATATTAAATATAAGGTAGAACTTACCAATGAAATCTATAAAGACCGTTCCTTCCATTCTCGACGATGATCCTTTCATAAGAATCTAGTGTACTCTTTCTCCAAGATAAATTATGACGATATACGTTATTTTAATATTATCTCATTGATTTCTATCAACTGCGAATGCCAAACTATGTTTGATAAAAGCGCCATATGAGGATTGGCGTATCCTAGTGTGTCCCATAGATTACTTCCTTGCCTGATCAGTATGGAGGTTTAATGCATGGAACCACTAAGATATCCCAATGGTCATATTGTACTAAAGTCAACTAATGGTATTCAAAGAAGATATCCAGTGTAGAAATGTCTGAGTAAGTGTCTTTACTCAAGGCATCCATGCATTCGTAAGGAAAATGTGTCATTATATGACACGGGTATCGATAGATGAACCAAAGCCTGAAGATTTAGAATATCCCTGTCATCTCTGTTTATCTTAATTGTCTTCTCTGAAGAACTAACTTGTTTACATCCTGATAGGCAAGTAGAGTTAAGATTAACATCCCACCTAGGGCTACATTTATTGTAAAAGCTCTATATCGGTTAATACCGACAATAATGAAAGGATTGAAACCCCAATCAAATGAGTTTTAAGAGAAAGGTTCATAAAGCCTAGCTCATCATTCTGAGAGCCCAGGTCTTATTATTTAAGAAAGACAATTCAATGCGCTTATGCATTGATTACCGCAACCCTAACTAGGAAACGATTAAGAGTTACTATCAGCTGCCCATGATCGTCGATTTATTCGACTAACTATGAGAGTAGCTATTCTCTAAAGATTGGATTAAGTAGTTGTTGGAATGACTATCTCACCCTAATTAAGTTCTCATATAACCGATAGCATTATATAAGCATCAAGGCTGCTCCTTTTCTGACCTTGTATGGGAGAAAGTGACAAACGCCCGTTTGATTGGGTAGGAGTTGGGAAAACCCAATTATCAGGATCTGAGATTTGTCCTAAAGACGATGGATAAGATTATATGAATCCATAATCTCCTGAAAGCTGCCAGAAATCGGTAGAAGAGTAATGCGAACAAGAGGCGCAAATCTCTTAAAGTTCCAAATAAGGAACAAGATTCTATTGAAAATACCGACATGGAAGGGTGTGATACGTACTCAATATAAAGGGTGAGTCGAACCCTGGAGATATAGGACCATTCGAGAGAATCGAATATGTCGGATTAAAATATAAGCTAAAACTTACTCGAGGAGCTTAGTGGAATTCGCAATGTATTCCACAATTGGAATTTAAGGAATATCTAGCCAATGAGTTGCTGGCATTGCCACATGAAAATGTGCAGGTAATAAAAATTTTCGGTTCTTTGAAAACCGGTATCGATCAAGAACCGACAAGGATTAAGAAGCTCCAATGAAAACATATACCTATTATTAAGGTTAAGCGGGATGTCGTAGAGGCCCGATTATACATGGGAGGTCGTGTTCACTACGTGACAGAAGTACTCCTATCTTTTTGAACAAATCTCGAGGTTGAGATTTCTTTTAAGGGGGTGAGGATGTAACACCTCGTAAAAAACGTGTCTAATGATGTGTTGACACGTGTACTAAACCGTAATAAAGTCAAACGTTGACTATGAGGGACTAATTTCGTCAAAAACGAAAACTATGAATATAGAGGGACTAAAGGTGTCAACATGCCAAACTTGTGCCTCTGATTGACCACACACGATGAATATATTCTTAAACAAGTAAATAGTAGGACGTAAGAAGCCGTTTGTGAAAGTAAACGAAAGTTTACAAGACTAAGGGGTTAAACGTGTCAACATGTTAATTCTTACCTCTGAGTGACCTTTTAACGAACCTGAGGTTTCGTAATGTTCGATTATACTCTCAAGAATAAGTGATAATAAATTCACAAGGTTTCGATATCGTTATGTATTAATTTCGCAAACTTTCAAAAAGAAGGGTTAAAAGTATCAACATGTTTAATTATACCTCTGAGTGACCTTTTAACGAACCCGAAGCATCGTGATGTTTGATAATACTCTCGAGAATTCCTAATATGGATAACTTAGGGCTTTGACGCTATAAAATGATAATGCGCGCAAGTTGTGCATTAAAGGGGCCAAAAGTGTCAAACTCTAAAACTACACCTTTGAGCGACCATTTAAGCGAACTGGAGTAAACTGGAGTGTTATAATATCCCATCATACTCTTGGGAATGCTTATTATTGATCTTGAAAGGCTTTCATCCATTTCGCATTAAAACGCACAAGTTCGCAAATTAAAGGGTTAAAAGCGTCAACGAGGAGAAACTAGTGTTTTCGGTGATCGTTTAACGAAACCGGAACTAATGGTGTTTGGTTATACTCCCTAGATCATCTCCAAACTAACTACAAGGGCTAGAAATACCTAAAATAAAAGTTACATTGCATATAAAGGTGCAGGGACTGAAAGTGCCAAGTTTCAAAATGTTTTGGCTGGCCCCTATGGCGTCGCGTTGCGCGACCATAAAACCCCTCTGCCGTCGCGCGACGCGAAGGCATCATTTCGACAGATTGGTGTGTATAGCTGTGGGTTCTTCTTCCTTGTTCATAAATCTTGTTTTCCAAAACTATTTAAATGAAACAAGGGACTTGTACACTGAATTAAACATCTGGTATTACACCTATAATCATCTCATGAGGACCCTAGAACACTTGGCTTGATCCTAGCAATCCCCAAAAACTATAAATAGGTGCATGGTTCATTTGAAAAACTTGCACCAAATATTCATTCCTTCTATACTTTTCAATCTTAGAGGGTCCTGAGCAATTGGGAACCTCCATGGAGTTTTCTTCAGTCCTTAGGACACTTGTAAGTGTTCCTTTCATGGCCATTTATTTTATTTGGCTCTTAAAGCCGAGAAGTAAGCGTTATCGTAATAACGCTTTGACTTTTAGATAGACCGTAAACGGTCAAGCCATTGTTCGCAACGAACATGGCTACGTGATCGTAATTAGGTAGGTGTTAATCCCTCAAAAGGGCATCTCCTAATTATCACGTTTACTTAGTTAATTGTCGGGTCAAAGTAATGAACAGAAAAGTCAAACGAGTCAGTTTTTATAAAAAAAATTCATAACTAATAATGTAGAAGCTATAAAATACGTTTTATCACTTTAATAACTTGGTAAATAATATAAGAACATGTTTAGACATGTTCAACCCGACAATTCTGAGTTTAGGCTCGGTTCGCAACCGAAAGTCGCAAAAGTTGACTTTTGCTTTGACTTTCAGGTCTGACCCGATTTAGCTTAGTTTCTTTGTGCCTTAGGGTTCCTTTGTGACCATATTATATGTTAGTATAACCCACTGAGGTTATACTTCATCGTCCCTTAGAAATCATAGTTCATTTGCATGTTTCCGTTAAATGCTTAAAATTTGACTATTATGCCCTTATGTTATAAAAACGAGATTTTTGAAAATGTGAGATGACAAAAAGCTTTATTACTGATATATAAGTATGTCAAATAAATTTGACATCAGTTTCTGGTCTCAAACTAAAGTTATGCAAGATATCGTAAAATTAAACTTTTTATTAATTAATTTGCATTTTTAGCATAAATCATGTTTAAACCCAAATTTTGGCACCAAACTCATTGCCTACTGTTTTGATATTATTTTTAAGGATTTTTGGTCAGATTATAAACTGACCATATCATTGAGTTCTCGTATAATTCGATAAATGACGATAATACCATTTTCATTCATAAAATGAGATTAACACATGATTAACACGCCAAACCTTTTCCTACTGATGTTATATGCTAAATAAAATATTTTAAACCTTAAAGGCTGATCAAAATCTCAGATTTCCATAAACATCTCAAATATCGTCAATTATCGACTTTTACGCAAATTAGGCGCATAATATGGTTTAAAACCATATTTAGCACCTAAGACATGATACCTACTGATTTTATAAATGAATTTTAATATTTTAACAGTAAGTATAAGTCTTGAACTTAGACTTCCAATTTGGTCCTTAAAACATATGTGAAATGACCAAAATGCCCCTACGGTGCATAGTTTGGCCATAAATAATAAACCTCACATATGTATGATATCTTACTGATGTAACATGATAAAATAAATATTTTTACTGAATGTTTTAGACCAGAACCTCAGTTTATGTTTAAACCTCTTTTATAAACTTTAAAATGACCAAAATACCCTTACGGGACTTAAATTGGTCTTAAATTCATTTGGGCATAATTGTTGATATCCTAATGATATCACAACATATTTTAAGCATAATAACTTATGGAACTTGTACTTGACTCATCCGGTTACCCGTTGTGCCTATACGCGTTCGGTACGATTTATGTAACTAGTTTGCATAAATTAGCCGAAACGGGTCAAACCTTATCATTTTTACTTCAAAATCCAGAATGCATTTAGTTTACCCATATTATACAAGTCTTCATACTTGTTGGGTCTAAATTACATTCCATTCTAGTCATCGCTTAATCTAGCATATCGTATCGTTTTCATATTTAAAAATTAGCCGGTCTAAGTCTATGACTTAATTAAGACCCGTTAACATTCTAATTGGTTATTTATACCATCATTCCAGACTAGAGCCTTCCGGTAAATTGTACCTATGCTTACTTAATTGAATACGGCTGAGTTATTATAAATCTTGCTATTTAAGACAGAAGCTAGCTCAGGTAAATACTCTTAACCTATTTTCCCTTATACGGGCTTGGGATACGGTAATATAATTACCGCATGGTCAGGTTTGGGATTCGAAGACCAATAAGTCGGGAAATTCAAATAACCTGTTTTAATTCGTATTGCTTGACTGAAACGTTGGGGGTTAATGCGACCGTGTCCTGGATATCCTTGACTCATTAATTGCAAATGGCCACGACCTAAGCATGGGGTGTAGGCATACACCTGACAGATGCGACATGGTTTATTAAATAATTTTATACCCAATATGGGTTTCCCAATAAGGGAATAAGTGGTGTGTCGGTTAATCATGAACCGGCATAGTACCGGGCCCCGTATGTAGAGCAAGTTATGTAAAACTGATAACATGAGATGTAGTTTGTCCCAAGTATAAAAATCTTTCGTGCCTTGTGCAACTAAACCAATTTTCATTAACATTTTCAAATGTGTCGGTTGATTGTATTTACCAGTGAAAACTGAAGTATTTTCAAAAAGTCTAAGTGACAGGTACAAATACGTAAATAGGCCGGAAGCTGCTCAGGATTGTTATATGAGGAACTTGCAACTCCTTCGCATAAGCCATTAGTCTGATAAACTTTTTTTGTTATAATGATCCGCCTGTGGATTATTACAAGCTTGTCTGCACTTAATATTTTTATATTTTCAAGACAATTGGGTTTGTAATAATATTTTATATTCCAAGACTTCCGCTGTGCTATTCTGTGTATGTTTGACCATGACGATACCAATCTTACATCACGATACTCCCCACCGGGCTGAGCTGTAAATATCGGGGTGTGACAATCTCCCTATCTCAAATCTCAGTTCTCCATCTTTCTCCAACCAACCCCCACCCCTACCACCACCACCATCAACTCCGCCGCCATCGCTATGACAACCACCACCACCACCAAATCCCCATTTCCACCACCACCAAAACAAACCTGAACCACCACCACCTAAAGGGAGTGGGAAACTGAGAAAGATAAAGATATGAGGGAGGTGACGATAGGGTTGCGGGTCAGAGGATGGTGGGTGATGTTAAGCAAACCTGTGATGACAGAGTTGGCCAGATCTAGGGCTACGACGACCTAACTAAAGTTCCGGTGGATTCCAACATTTTTTTCCAGTAAGCTTCGTTTCAGATTTATGTCTTATTTTCCGTTACATCGACTCCCCATGAGTCTGAAATTGTGAAAATTATCGTTTTGAATTGAAGACAAACCCTGGCAAGGTTCCGAGCAAGGATTCCGTTTCCGACAAAGTCCCAGACAGATTAGGTAAGATCCAGCAAAGTTCGAGAAGTTACCGATTCCGTTTCCGGCAAAGTTACTGCTATGGCCCCGAATCTGAAACCACCACAACAGATCTGACTGAGAACGACCACCGTCTGGAATTCACCAATCAAACTGTTGTCGCATCAGATCTATCGTCGCCATGAAGCTTGGACTGTCGTTGGTTGCCGGGTTACTACCGGAGTTCACCAGAGTTGGTTGAATATGATGTGGTTGAGGTTTGATTGAAAAACGAAAGAGTGAGAGAGAAGAGTAAAGGGACATGATGTAATATTTATGTTTTTTAGTTTTAAAATTTTGTATTAAATGAGTTAAAATTACAAAGGTACCCTCGTGTGCCTTGCACATGCCATAGTTAACTAAAAAATTTAACTAGGTTATGGTTATAGAACATAGTGTGTAATAAGTTCTACAAATAAAGGATTGTGACTGCAATTATTGAAGTTAAAGACTATCAATTGCAATTCGATACAAACATAAATTGCGAAAAGTGTAATTTACCATTCTATTATTATTATTATTATTATTATTATTATTATTATTATTATTATTATTATTTACATAATATAAATTAGCAACAAGTTGATGCTTTGAGGTGTTGTACCGCATATTTTGGGGTGTTTTTCAATATTTTTTTTTTGATATTTCACTTTAAATCCAAACTACTTGATTTTGTAGTTTTAACCCAAAAGTTTTTAGTTTTTTTCAATTTAACCTAACAACTTTTTTACTTTCAACATTAATCCCCTATATTTTTCATATTTTGCAAAAATTTTCGTTTTACGTTTAGTTCTAAATTTTGCGAGTTAACACGACACAATGTGTGTGTGTGGTTCAACGATTTTACGTTTTATTATACACTTCGTTCTAAATTTTGCGAGTTAACATGCCGCAACGTTCGTGTGTGGTTCAATGTATTTACGTCGTCTATTTTTTTCTCGTTTAATAAGTTCGTCACAACGCGCAAGTCCTAAATCAAGTTAGTTATCATTTTCTCTGTTTTATATGTCGGTCTAATTTCTCCACATGATTAAGACACCACAACTTCAATGTTGGTGATCGTTGGCTGTTTGGTGCTATTTGTCACGGTTTTACGCCACCGTCGCAACGCAAGGGGGCTTAATACTAGTTATTATTATCTTGAACGGCGCAATTATTTTTTTAATGTAGATGTTTAGTGTAAGCATGTGGTAGGAATGGGATAATATTAAATTCGATCTAAAATAATAGATAACTTTATTATATGATCATATAAGGCAAGTCTTCTATTAATTATATCAAATATGGTATTATTATTGTTATTATCTATACTAATTTTAACATTTTTAAACCAAAATAACCCTAAATAAACACATGTGATCTACTATATTATTGGAATAACCCTAAATAAACATCTGTAATCTACTATATTATTGGATCGTGATTCGTCCCTATTAATTAATTATATCCAAATCTAAATATAAGTCTAGATAATATGGATCGTGATCCGTATCGATTAATTAATTATATCCAAATATAAATATAAGTCTAGATAATATTAGTCAACTGTCTCTTGGCAAATATTATATATGGATTGGTACCCATATTATATATTGGACGCGTATATATAAACAGGTAAGGTGATATCCGAGACTGCATCACTGGGAGATCATGGATAAGAAGCAAGTAGTCATAGTCGGAGCCGGAATCAGCGGCCTCCTCGCCTGTAAATACTGTCTCTCCAAAGGCTTCAACCCGACTGTGTTCGATTTAGAATCGGACATTGGTGGCGTATGGGTTAAAACCATCAAAACCACAAGGCTCCAGGCGCCGAAACCTTTGTATCAGTTTTCTGACTTCCCATGGCCCGAATCTGTCGTCGACGTTTTCCCTACCCAGCAACAGATGCTAGAATACCTCCGCTCATACGCCACCCACTTTGATCTCATGCCCCACATCAAACTACAATCGCGTGTGAACAGCATCAGCTACGACGGACCATCATCGCAGGCATGGTCTCTCTGGAATGGCATCGGCGAAATGTCTTCGTCTAAAGGCAAGTGGAATGTCACTGTCACGGACACTAGAACCGCCACCACCCAGGTATGCGTTAGATACAGAGGCGGAGTAGTGTACAAGCAGGGGTAACCCGTGACCCTCAACTCCGTCTCCTTAGTGTAAAAATACCCTTCAACTCCGTCTAAATAGTGTAATTTTTTTTATAGAAAAGATACCCTGATAAAAAAAAGTTAGAATACCTCTAAGTTTTTGTGCAATCCGCCACTGGGTTAGATACGTGTTAGATTAAGATCATTTCTACACGTTTCTTGGGATATGTTTATATATTTTTACACACTTTAAGGATTGCAAAAGCTAGTTACGTCGTGACAAAACTTTACACTTGGTAAGAAATTTCAAATATTTTGTACGTTTATGACTAGGAATTTTGTATTATTTTCTTGATTCTCCTTCATTTTTTTTTACCACGATTGTCAAAAATCAATAAAAACGGACATGTGAGTTTAAGACAACATAGGATTAAGTTTTAGAAGTTTACAATTAACCAACATTGATAAGAGTTAACATATTTCAATCCTAGTGCAACAAATTTATTCCCTGAGCCAAAATTTTCACCACCTTTTTGAAATTGGTGCAGTAGATCCATGCATGCATGACGCATGAGATCAGTTTTGATGGATTTCTTTTACTAATAAAATGTCACCTTTACTTAACGAAGCATAAATATCGAATCACCAGGTCTACATTGCCGACTTTGTGATTCTTTGTTTGGGACGGTTCAAAGATGTACCAAACATGCCTAAATTCCCTGTCGGAAAAGGCCCAGAAATATTTCGAGGGAAAGCCATACACTCCATGGAATACGCAGCCATGGATGACGACAAAGCTGAAGCGTTCGTGAAAGGGAAGAAGGTTGTCGTCGTGGGGTTCGGGAAAACAGGACTCGACATTGCAAGGGAGTGCGCATCCATCAACGGTTGGTTTTTGGTTGCATATATTGGTAACCAACCTTCATCTCTACTCAGTTATCTTAACTTAATTTCCTATGTTTATTTTCAGGCCCGGAACATCCATGCACCATAGTTTACCGGCGTGATCATTGGAAATTACCGGACTGGGCTCCATGGGGAATCCCCATGACGTATTTATACTTCAATCGCTTCTCTGAGCTTTTAGTTCATAAACCTGGAGAGGGTTTTGTGCTTAATCTGCTGGCTACATTACTTTCACCTCTAGTAAGACTCTCAACAACTTCCAAAATTGCCATTTAAAACTTTACATGTAGTTTATTAAGGGAAAATTAACAAAATTGGCGTTCGTGTTTAATGTACTGGCTAAGACTATCCGCATCAGTGAAAGGCTATCATTTCTACAAACAGCCTAATCAGCATGCCACATCAGTTTTTCACTTATTATTCCCACAAACACTTTTTACCCACAACAATAACATATATATCCTTCCCACAAACAACCTTATTATAATTATTTTACTAAATTTAAACTAAATAAAAAAAAAGGACCCACCATTCCCCCATTCTTCCCCAAGAATCCTTAAGAATGAACACCCTCCATGTCATCCTCTCACTAATCCATCCCTCTCACAAATGCCCTCCACATAGGCCAAGAATCACCTACAAACATCTTTGATGTGGATAGTCTAAGCCTTCTAAACGCCGGATGAGGCTTAGGTTTCGGTAAAAAAAGCTCTTACTTTGGCTAAACGCCCACTGAAGCTTAGTTGACACTTTCTGATTGGTTGAAATAAATATGAACTTCTTAAAAAGAATGTCTATTATTGTAAATCCTTGGTCAACGATGTCAAGATTGGTAATTTCCCAATTACTAAGAGCATTCACATCCTATCCATTATCTTCACCTCTATAATTATACTAAAAATCATTACATTTCTCTTTTATTTTCAATTAAATAATATGTTTTTATATTTTTTTCATTATCTTTTATCTCTCTTCTACTCACAATCACTTTCTAAATGTTCATAAATTTAAAGGGGTGAACAATGTTTTATCAAATTTATAGACGACGAATAACATTTTCTCTCACCTCTACTCATAATCTCTCATAACCACCATCTATAATATGGAGGTGATTCTCACAGAATTTGGTGGACATGATGTGAATGCTCTTAGACTAAAGGGTATGGAGAGGATGGGCTTGGATGGGTTGAGCCTCCACGTAGGCGCCACGTAGGCGGCTCGTGGGGGATGAGCCTCCATCATATTTGAGGGGGATGGAGGCTCGTGGGGGATGGGGCCCCACCTCATTATTTTATAATTTTCTAAGTTTTAATTTATTAACTTGATAAAAACTTTATAAAAATTAAAAAATACAACATAAAACAACATAAATAATTTCATTTCATAACATAAAAAAAATTACATTTCCTAAAAAAAAAATTTAACGAAAAATAAGAATAAAAAATTACATTTCCTAAAAATAAAAAAACAACCTACGACGACCATTTTTTCATCACTTCTTCCTTCATCCTCCGATAAACCACTCGTTCCTCCTCCGGAACCGAGTCGAGATCCAACCTCATAATCCTAAAATCCTCCGCTCGAGCTTGGTCGGCCGACACGGTTTTCTTGTGAGTGTATTTTTCGGCCGCGAACTGTTTGAACGAACGGAATTCGTCTATCAACTCGTCCATTTTCGCCGATGCCTTCGAGCCGCCCCCTCCACTCGAGCCGGCCCCTTTGCGCTTTCCAGCCGCCTCTTTTTTTGCTTTGTCCCTCCCGGTGGGACGTTCCGCCTCGTGAATGGGTAACACGTCCTCGTCATCTTCCGGGTCGTCGTTTATGTTGATTTGACAACGACCGGTGGAGCCTCCCGCACTATAACTTCCGGACTCGGAAGTTTTAGTCCGTTTGGCGGTTGCTACCTCATTTGGAATCGGCGTCCATTTTTGTTCTTTCCTTACTACGAGTTGCGTTGTATGATTTGTTGTAGCGCTTGGTATTGTTGGAGTTGTTGAACTTGAGACATTTGTGAGAATGCGTTGGGTGTTTGTTGGAAACCCGAAAAAGGATATTGCGGAACACCCCACGATTGATCCATACTCGGAGTGTAAGCGGGGGTCGAAAAAAAGTTAGGTTGGTTCGGGTTGTAATTATTCGGGTTGGGGTTGTTCGGGTTGGGATTGTTTGGGTTGAAATGATGCATGATTTATAGAAAAAGGTATAAAAAATATGGAGTGTTTTTTTATAAAAAAGGAAGAGAATTGGAGAAGAATGGGAGTAGAATGGGGTTGAATTGTATAAAAATGGATGAGATATAGGGTATTTAAATTGGAAAATGATTTTTTTTTTTTTAAAGAAAAGTGCCGTTTTAAACGGCTAGTTTTTGAATGTGGGGCCTCGTCTCATTCGGCGTGGGTGAGTCGTTTGGGCCGAGCCGGGGCTAAGGGGGGCGGTGTGGGGGACCGGCGCCGGTCCAAGCCGGGCCTAGCCGGCCCCCATACCCTTTAGTCTTAGAGCATTCACATTCTATCCACCAAATCTTGAGAGATGGATTTTTAAATTATAAAACGTGGTTTAAGTGGTTGTGAGTGGAGGAGAGAGAAAATGTTACTGTTCATCTGTATATTTGGGGGGACACTGTTCACCCTGTATAATTTTTTAATATATTTTGAAAGTGGTTGTGAGTAGAGGAGAGAGAAAATGTAATATATATTGAAAAGGAGAGAGAAAAAGTATTTGTTTTTTGTGGAAATATATTGATATAGGAGTTGTTTTTTAGTGGAATGTATGTATATTTTTAGTGGATTGGATGTGAATGCTCTTAACATGACATAATTCAAAGAACTGAAAAGCCGTATTAGTAAATGATAATTTTTATGTGTTGAATAACTGAAACCAGATGTCTTTATAGTCTTTATATGGAGAGATTAGAATAGAAAATGATAGTGCCAGTCAACTAATCTATACAATATAATAAAAGAAACTCAATTGAGGACACATGTCATTATATGGTGAGTCCTCGCCTAAACCCATTATTTAATATATGTATTTATTTAATTTAAAACAAAAGTTATATATGTATTTATTTAATTTTAAAATATCTTTCACCATTTCGATTTAATTTATTAATTGAAATCGTGACACATCTTTTAACATTTGGAAGACTTCAAGTTATCTTATTTTTTATTTTAAAATATAAGTTGATTTAATTTTATTATCTCTTTAATTTAAAATTATTTATTGTTTTCAAATTTTTAATTAGGTTTCCTTATTTTCTTTAAAGGCACCTTTTATTTTGTTGATTTTTTAGTTAAAATCTTGAAAATTTTAAAAATCATATCTTCCTATACTAATAAATGAAAATCTTTTATGGGAAAAAAAGAGTAAACTTTCATTTTGTTCCCTATGGTTTGATCGTTTTAATGATTTTGCCTTAGAGCATTCACATCCTGGGAATCAAATTCAGTGTGTGGGGTTTTTATAATATAAAGAGTATAAAAAGTGGTTGTGGGTGGAGGAGAGAGAAAATGTTACTGTTCATCTGTATATTTGGGGGGACACTGTTCACCCACTATAAGTTTTTAATATATATTGAAAGTGGTTGTGAGTGAAGGAGAGAGAAAAATGTAATGATAAAGGTATAAAAATATTATTTAATTGAAAAGGAGAGAGAAAGAGTATTTGTTTTTAGTGAAAATATATTGATATAGAAGTTGTTTTTTAGTGGAATGTATGTATAATTTTAGAGAACTGGATGTGAATGCTCTTAATCATTTAAAAAATAGTCATTTTCCTCCAATAGTTTGCTGTGTTTTTTCCAATCAACTCTGTTAAATCATACACTTAAAGGAATGGTATTTTGGTAACTATATATATAAGTACTAAATTATTTATTATTAATTACTTAAATATGCTTTGTCTTTTTATTTATTGATACTGAATTAAAAAAATACAAAACCTATCTCTCTCTACATAATTAAAACTCGTCTCTCTCTTTCTCCACCACCACCTGCCGAGCACTGCTACCACCAGCATCACCATCCAGCCGCCACCACCATTATCTCATAAAAATACCCTCAAATCTGTTTGAATCTACTAAACTTAAATTACGCCTCAAATCTGTTCAAATCTGCTAAACTTAAATCCAATTTGATGTTCTTAGCCATTACTTCAAAATTATTCAATGTTCATCCTCAAAGAACAATAACCAAAAAATCTGAACCTCAAAATTAAACCAAAAAATACCCAGAACCTTTAACCACAAAATCTAACAAAAAAAAATACCCAAATTCACCCAAATCCATCTCTTTTACCCCAAAACCGATCTTCAAAAAACAGAAAGCTGAAACCAATCACCACTTCACCTTCAAAATCATCACAACCATTAAAGCCGAAGATCTGAGATCCCCATCCATCATATATCGAGTATATCAGTTAGTTTTTTTAGAGATATAATTTTTTATTAGATTCATTCAACCCATGTAATAAATGAAGTTTTTTTTAAATATATAATATTTTTATTATTTATTATACAAAATTACATTTATTCAACTCGTGTAATACACTGGGTTTTTAAAATATAACTTTTTTATTATGTGGTATATAAATTTAGAATTATTCAATCTGTATAATACACATGGTTTATAAAGATATAACAAGATATAACTTTTTTATTGATTGGTATATAAAATTACATGTGCTCAACCCATACAATACAGGAGATTCTTAAAAATGTAACTTTTTTCATTATTTAATATATACAATTAAATTTACTCAGACTGTACAATACACGAGGTTTTTAAAAATATAACTTTTTTATTATTTAATATATAAAATTATATTTATTTAACCTATGTAATAAACGAGATTTTTAAAGATATATTGTTTTATTATTTGGTATATAAAATTACATTTATTCAACCCGTGTAATAAGCGAGGTTTTTAAAGATATATTTTTATTATTAGTTATATAAAATTACATTTATTCAACACGTGTATTACACGGGGTTCTAACCTAGTGATAATTATAAAACGTTAATAATTATCATAATATTCAAACATGATTTAGAATAACGACAACGATAAAGCGTTAATAATTATCATAATATTCAAACAAGATTTAGAATAATAACTAACAAACTAACATTAATATAAATGATAAACCAAATAATAATGATAACTATAATAGACAATAAAGTTGCTAACAATCTTTCTGTTTGATGATCACATCGATCTAACAGCCAGTGGCGGATCCAGGGGGGTTCCTGGGTTCCCAGGAACCCCCTCGGTTTGGAAAAAAATGGAAAAAGTTAGTGGAAACTTGATCGATTTCGAAAAAATTAGTGAGAATATACGAAAAGGAACCCCCCAGGAAAAATTCCTGGATACGCCACTGCTAACAGCGATGGGGAGTCTCAAAGTTTGTGGAAAGCTACATAAAAAGCAAGCTTCCTCTCGCCAAGTTTGACATGGTGCCACAACATAGCTTCTCAAAAGATGCTCACTCATCTTTGATTTTGTACATGCCAGATCCCGACAACTTCATTAATGCAGTTGAGGAAAAAAGCATCCAGTTGAAGAAATCCCAAAGTTTTAGCTTCTATGAAAAGGGGATTTTTATCGACGAGAACAACACACAAATAGAAGCAGAAATCGTTATTTTTGCTACAGGATTCAGAGGTGTCGAAAAGCTCAAAGATGTATTTGAATCATCAACATTTGGCGACTTCATCTCAGGATCGCCACGAGTCCCTCTTTATAGGTTAGTAAATAGTTTTCTTTTTGAAGATATATATCTAATGTCATAAAAGTGCCAAACCAGCAAATTACAAACAAAAGGCAGGTAAACAAAGTGTTACTACTCGAATAAATCAAACATGAAAGATAAAACTACACTATTGATATGATTATTAATGCTTTCAGGGAATGCGTTCATCCACAAATACCGCAGGTAGCAGTAATTGGATTCTCTGAAAGTCTTTCCAATATGTATATTTCGGAAATGAGGGCCAAATGGGTGGTAGCACTACTTGAAGGTGCGTTTAAGCTACCGAGTGTTACTGAGATGGAGAAAGATATTGCAAGATGGGACGATTACATGAAACAATCTACCGAAGAAAACCATTATCGATCGTCGGTTGGTACTTTGGAAATTTGGTATAATGATCAATTGTGCAAAGACATGGGCATGAACCGACTCAGAAAAAATGGACCCTTCGCTAACCTTTTTGAACCGCATGGTCCCTTGGACTATGTAAGCCCCTAAATCATCAACCCATTTTCTATAACTACAATGTAATCTACCAAAATCCAAATAAGTTTTTCAAACATCAGTATGGATTTTGGTAAATTAAGTGATTCCTAAATCCCGTTCTCGTTTAGTATTTAAGTTGATGTTTTGAATTGTCTTATTATGTAATTTACCCTTACTTATCACAATAAAGCTTTACTAATAGAAAATTGTTTAGGCATAATGTAGATACATACATTTAGATGTTTTGAATTGTCTTATTATGTAATTTACCCACCGTAGACCGTAGTGCAATGTTGCCTGTTGTAACACCCTTATTAATATTTAATGCGTTTATGAAGATAAACGGGTAAGTATGATTTTAAATACATTGAAAATACGGGTTCACTGAAACTTTTACAAAATTAATAGTATACAACATAACGTGTGTGTGTTCGTTATTTAACATAACAACGATGTATAATGCGGAAGCTTGAAACTTGATCGTGTTCGGTTCTTCGTTGAACTTGATCGTCCTCCGGTACTGAAGATTATACCTACAATTCAATAAAAACATGAATTTAATCAGTCATACGTAGTTCGAAACGTGTCTAAACGAGTCCGGGAAGCGAAACTGTTTAAAATACAAATTTTTCTCCAAAACAGGGTTCCGTCGCGCCACGCGATGGCGCCACGTTGCTCCCTCGCGTGGCGCGGGGGTGACCAGTTTCCAGCAGGTTTGGAGCTGGGTCTTGCATTTTTCAGCAATACCGGTTTTTACAGAAACAACCATAACTTCTTCGTTATTGATCCGTTTTACGCGATTCTTTTTCCTACGCGTCCGTAATTTAATTCTCCGTCTTATGGAGTTAAAATCCTACATCCAACATAAGAAATTTTTGAGACTTCTAAGCCCTCGACTCATTACCTTTTTACCGAATTTTAACCCGTTTATGCATTTTATCAAGCAAACATATTTGTTTGATCCTTATTTCACACGCACCTCTTCAAACTAATGTTATCTATCATAATAGGTTCTAGTCACAGGTTTCTTACACAATTTAAACCCGTTTTCGCTCGTATGCTTATTTTGACCCGTTAAGGGTATTTACGCATTTTAGTCTAGAACTTGTGCTTTTCTTTTGACACTACAAAAATTCCATGTCTAATTAACTACAAATATTCCACCACAACTATTTTGTGGTGGATTTAACATAATGAACCCCTTTTTCCCAATTTTACCCATCGGTTGGTCATTTTACGCAAATGACCATTTTTGAGCATTTGACCCACGAATGTGTATTCCTATGACTTTTATTCATATTTAATGATTCCATAATCTTAATGCAAGTTCCTAAACAACCCCTATGGGTCGTTTGCCCAATATACCCTTCAAGGGTGTTTTGGTCAACTTTAGTCCCTCACTTTACGACGAAGGACTTTCGCTAAATATTTGACCAAAAATTGTATGTTTAACTAAAAGCTTATTTATACGTACCTGGCTCGGGTCAAGGTATTGACCCGTTTACATAACTTTTGCTTTAAATCTTTCTAGTTAAAGCAACACCTGCTTATGTTATTTCCTGTGATTACAAAACTCAACAAGCGATTGTCAAATGTAATTGTCAAATGGTGTTAACAACACCATTCAACCCATTTAGTCTAACTGACCATTTATCCGTATGAGATGGTGTTTAATTACCATTTCAACCCTTTAAACCTATCCTGGTTTTCCCTTAAACTCGTTTTTATTTGTTCGTCATTACATGACTAATTTACTTTTTTTTTTACCCCTTTTACCATAATTCATGATTTCTTACCATTTTCCCTTGTTCCGACTCTCATTGAATCATGTCGGAACATCATATACCAACCACTTAGTAGCATTCATATACAATACTTGCAATTAAATAATTTGTAAATAATGTAGAGGGGCGTAAGCTTTACTTACATTTTATGCGATTTCGCTCTTTTCCGTGTATTCAAGACGTTTGACCCGCTTCTTTTCCCCAATCCGCCACCTAGCTCGTTAAGCGTCAAACTATCGTCATCATTTAGAAGGTGGTTAGATTAGTCATTTACAAACACGACTATTCCACCTTACGTATTTTCTATATCGAAACTTCTATTCGACTTCATCATTGGTTAGTTTAACTTATCAAATGTCAACTACTTTTGATCACATGATTTACACAATTAAGTCTAATTCAACATGATGTTTTGAACCCTTATCGCTTCATATTTCACATAATTTTCCATATTATTCAAATGCGCGTTTCATTCGAAATTTCAACATTTGGCTTTCTCTTAGGCATTATATCAAACACCTAGTGAGCATAATTTTTATAAAATTAACAATCAAACTCCATGACTACATATCTTGCCAATTTCATCATCCTTTACTAAATAATCATCTAGTTCATGGTTCAATGTCAAGATTAACTTCATAAAGTTCAAATAACACTAGTTTGATAATCATGATTCTAGTGTTCATCATGTTTCTACAAAACCCATTAAACACCTAGTTAGAGATCATGAGTTTTACTAACATGCACTCAAATTCCTTAGTTTATTAACTAGGGTTTGTTTCTAATCATGCATACATCCTATTTCCACCCAAATATCCATCATTCAAGATCAAATTTTGAATTCCTAGACTTCATCAAGAATTTGAGATGGAACAAAATAGTGAAATTTGACATACCTTAAGATCACTTCACTGAGGTGATCACTAATACGTGCTTGGATTTCAATTTGGGTGTGATTTTCCCTTCCAATTTGCTTGAATTTATGCTAGTTAGGGTTTGAACAAGGGAGTTCTTTGGCTCCTGTTGAAAGTGTCAACCAGAACACACACTCAAGGTGTGTGTTTTGGTGTTTGATATTTTATTTATTACAAACTAGTTTCTAGTTTATCACTTTCGGCCCCTCTACTTTCCCCAAGTTGCATATAGTGTGTTCTAACCAATTTCTTTATTACTACAAGACTTATGACTAACTAGGTTATTTATTCCTAGTTATTTTATCTTGTTCATAACCCGTTTTATTTTAAGTCCCGTTAACTCGGACATTTTATATACTTTGTTTTCTCAAAGTATTTTTTTCATCCTTTTAATAAATATTAGATTTATTTATTTAAATCCTAATATTCACCGGGTTTACTTTTACCACCTATGGTATTTTACACGTTTATTTTTGGTTAATCTAGTATAATTAACAAACCTATTTTTGGGGTGTTACAAGTCTACCCCCCTTAAAGTGGTTTCGTCCTCGAAACCTTTCTTACGTGTTTCCTTAGGTTTATCCCCCATGGACTTAGTCTCGGTAATTACTTGAGCATTGCTCGAATTCAATAATCTTACCAGAAGAGTATGGTAATGACTGGGTCCGAAGCGTATGCGCTTTTCCCGTGTAAGGCCCCGTTAGCCGTTACTTTCATCTTATGTCCCTTATCTCTCTTAATTACTTATCTTGGCGGTTAGACTTATTAGTCACCGGTTACTTTATACCCCTTCGCTCGGGTATATCCATTTTGCCTTCTTGAGGCTTACGAACTTTTATTATTCTCATTTCATAGATCACACTATAACGTGGTTATATTTCATATTACTTTTCCTTGACTGTACTCTTTTTATTTATTTGACCCGTTTAGTTTTGCATCATACCTTCTTACTACTTACAATTTATGACTTCTAGACATACCTACCCATTCCCTGGGTTTGTGGTCGTTGGCGTATCATTACCATTCCATGGTTTTACGCCCTCATGATCCATAATCATCAACTGACGTTCAAGTCACTTCTATATTACCAAATCAACCTTTGTTTGCCCCATTTGGTTGTCTATTGGTATCCACCATTTCAATGACAACCAAACATGCCTTAACGAATCTTTTGACCCGTTTTGATTATCTAGTGAACTTCGTCACTTCTACAACACACTACATTTTCTCATAACATTATTTTGAGTTACTAACTACATTCAATATCTAAGTATAATGTAACGGAACCAAAGTTACGTACTTGCATGATTCATCAACATTGGTTTCAATCCATAATTACCCATTCTCGGGCTTGTCAATTTAGCGTATCACTCCCATCTCATGTTTTACGCTTTTTATAACCCAAGTTTAACGAGTGACTTTCATGTCACGTCATGTTTAAGTTTATATAACCCTTCATCATCGAGAGTCTTCTTTTCGAACGTTTCGTTTTTTTTTTCGTCATGTTTACACCTAATAGTGTTAAGACCGAAATCCTTTAATATTAATCCTTTTCTAATTTCTCTCATAATACCCATATTTGTTAAAACGTTGTTTCGTACTAAAACTGAATTTTAGTTTAACGTTTCCTTTTCACCTTTTTACCATTTTAAAGTGAGGCCCCAACAGTTCGTTTTTTTCTATCTGCGACCCAAAGGTCTTTTTGGTTTCGTAGACCTTATCATTACTTATAATTCCTGAAGGTTGTGATGATCCCGTAGATTCATCTTTTACTCGTGTCGCTCTAAAATATACTTACGGTGTCAAGGCACCCTTTTTAAGTTTAGAAATCATTCGTTTTCGTTCTTGTATTCTATGGACCTTGACCGTAGTCTAATGCCACATCCGCTTCCATTTTAAGCTGATCCTCCGACTCTATGACTGCTTACGTCATCTACACGTCGGTCTGTTTTCCGCTTATTGTTATCCGATTTATTCCCACATTTATTCACAACCCATTACCCGGGTTCTTTTATCTTAATATTTCGTACTTATATTTATTTGGTTCGCGCTTACTTTCATTGACAAACGTTATTCTTTATTTAACTCATTTGACTTGTTCGTGTGAAATTTCATCACTTATGAAAGTCAAAATTTATCCCTTATGCCTTAGCATTCTCATTAGTTTGTTTGTATTTTTACTTACTTTAATCTTTGTCCCTTCTCTCGGGCTCGTTATTCTAGCGTAATACGCTTCCGTCATCCGACTTGCGTTTACGTTTACAATCAAACGTCTTACTTATTTAATTCATTTGAGTACCTTTTTAATTCATTCCATTCACCCCGTCCTTACTACATCGGATGTAAGTATGTCCATCATAAGAAGTTCATGGTACCACGTGTTCACTACTTACTTGGCCAGAGTAAGCGATCAACACCTGATATACATGACCTTTTATAATTTTCACATTACACCCCATGTAAGTAACGCCTCTATTTAGTTTTCTTGGAAATAATATCCTGGATAGGTATTCTATTCAGGTTTTTCCAAGTTTTTAATTTACATATGCAACGGTCAGTCTCTACGTATTTGTTGCATATTACTATTCATGCAATAAACTTAAAACGTGCACCTGTAATGCTTGCCCTAACGGGCTTTCCTTGCTATTAACCTTACTCGTGACCGTTACGCGATTTGGGTCCTTGGCGAGTATGCTCTGCTCGTCATACTTCAGACCGTTCCTCCGTCATATCCGAGATTTGTTACACTCCCGCTATCTTCAGATGCGAGTGTCCTTCAATTAAATCATTTGTAAAAGTTAGTAATTTCGACTTTAATGAACGCCCGTATTATAATAAAAGGCTTTTTACTGTACGTGTCAACGCACGTGATTTCGTTAACTATAACAATCATTTTCATTGGGGTGACGTGTATTACACGATAACCCTATGTGTTGTTCATGACACTTTAATCATACTAAACCATTAACATATTTGTACTTACCGGATTTGCCATCAAGCCTCGAACCGAACACACTTTACTTTTTAACCATGAGCTCTGATTACCAACTTGTAACACCCTTATTAATATTTAATGCGTTTATGAAGATAAACGGGTAAGTATGATTTTAAATACATTGAAAATACGGGTTCACTGAAACTTTTACAAAATTAATAGTATACAACATAACGTGTGTGTGTTCGTTATTTAACATAACAACGATGTATACTGCGGAAGCTTGAAACTTGATCGTGTTCGGTTCTTCGTTGAACTTGATCGTCCTCCGGTACTGAAGATTATACCTACAATTCAATAAAAACATGAATTTAATCAGTCATACGTAGTTTGAAACGTGTCTAAACGAGTCCGGGAAGCGAAACCGTTTAAAATACAAATTTTTCTCCAAAACAGGGTTCCGTCGCGCCACGCGATGGCGCCACGTTGCTCCCTCGCGTGGCGCGGGGGAGACCAGCTTCCAGCAGGTTTGGAGCTGGGTCCTGCATTTTTCAGCAATACCGGTTTTTACGGAAACAACCATAACTTCTTCGTTATTGATCCGTTTTACGCGATTCTTTTTCCTACTCGTCCGTAATTTAATTCTCCATCTTATGGAGTTAAAATCCTACATCCAACATAAGAAATTTTTGAGACTTCTAAGCCCTCGACTCATTACCTTTTTACCGAATTTTAACCCGTTTATGCATTTTATCAAGCAAACATATTTGTTTGATCCTTATTTCACACGCACCTCTTCAAACTAATGTTATCTATCATAATAGGTTCTAGTCACAGGTTTCTTACACAATTTAAACCCGTTTTCGCTCGTATGCTTATTTTGACTCGTTAAGGGTATTTACGCATTTTAGTCTAGAACTTGTGCTTTTCTTTTGACACTACAAAAATTCCATGTCTAATTAACTACAAATATTCCACCACAACTATTTTGTGGTGGATTTAACATAATGAACCCCTTTTTCCCAATTTTACCCATCGGTTGGTCATTTTATGCAAATGACCATTTTTGAGCATTTGACCCACGAATGTGTATTCCTATGACTTTTATTCATATTTAATGATTCCATAATCTTAATGCAAGTTCCTAAACAACCCTTATGGGTTGTTTGCCCAATATACCCTTCAAGGGTGTTTTGGTCAACTTTAGTCCCTCACTTTACGACGAAGGACTTTCGCTAAATATTTGCCCAAAAATTGTATGTTTAACTAAAAGCTTATTTATACGTACCTGGCTCAGGTCAAGGTATTGACCCGTTTACGTAACTTTTGCTTTAAATCTTTCTAGTTAAAGCAACACATTCTTATGTTATTTCCTGTGATTACAAAACTCAACAAGCGATTGTCAAATGTAATTGTCAAATAGTGTTAACAACACCATTCAACCCATTGGTTAGTTTAACTTGTCAAATGTCAACTACTTTTGATCACATGATTTACACAATTAAGTCTAATTCAACATGATGTTTTGAACCCTTATCGTTTCATATTTCACATAATTTGCCATATTATTCAAATGCGCGTTTCATTCGAAATTTCAACATTTGGCTTTCTCTTAGGCATTATATCAAACACCTAGTGAGCATAATTTTTATAAAATTAACAATCAAACTCCATGACTACATATCTTGCCAATTTCATCATCCTTTACTAAATAATCATCTAGTTCATGGTTCAATGTCAAGATTAACTTCATAAAGTTCAAATAACACTAGTTTGATAATCATGATTCTAGTGTTCATCATGTTTCTACAAAACCCATTAAACACCTAGTTAGAGATCATGAGTTTTACTAACATGCACTCAAATTCCTTAGTTTATTAACTAGGGTTTGTTTCTAATCATGCATACATCCTATTTCCACCCAAATATCCATCATTCAAGATCAAATTTCGAATTCCTAGACTTCATCAAGAATTTGAGATGGAACAAAATAGTGAAATTTGACATACCTTAAGATCACTTCACTGAGGTGATCACTAATCCGTGCTTGGATTTCAATTTGGGTGTGATTTGCCCTTCCAATTTGCTTGAATTTATTCTAGTTAGGGTTTAAACAAGGGAGTTCTTTGGTTCCTGTTGAAAGTGTCGACCAGAACACACACTCAAGGTGTGTGTTTTGGTGTTTGATATTTTATTTATTACAAACTAGTTTCTATTTTATCACTTTCGGCCCCTCTACTTTCCCCAAGTTGCATATAGTGTGTTCTAACCAATTTATTTATTACTACAAGACTTGTGACTAACTAGGTTATTTATTCCTAGTTATTTTATCTTGTTCATAACCCGTTTTATTTTAAGTCCCGTTAACTCGGGCCTTTTATATACTTCGTTTTCTCAAAGTATTTTTTTTCATCCTTTTAATAAATATTAGATTTATTTATTTAAATCCTAATATTCACTTGGTTTACTTTTACCACCTATGGTATTTTACACATTTATTTTTGGTTAATCTAGTATAATTAACAAACCCATTTTTGGGGTGTTACACCCATGCACTAACTGTGGCAAGTACAGACACTTGGCCAACTTTTGCCGATCAACTGCAAGACCCAATTCCAACCAACCCTCTACTCCTGTTCAACCTCCCGCTCCTGTTCAACCTCCCGCTCCTGTCCAACCTGCTATAACCTATGGTGGTGCATGTTATGAGTGTGGTGATCCAAACCATTATCGAAATCAATGCCCAAGACTTGCAAATGGAAACCAAGGTGCTCGTTGATGTGCCACTTGGCTGTGTTGTTTCTTTACTCATCAAAACAAAATTTAAGTTTTAACTATGTTTTGTAAATCCTAAAATTTGCAAGGAAAAAAGTTGCTAAAAACAAAACATAAATTTAAACAACAAAACAATAATCAGTGCCCTTCATCTTCTACGTCTTTCCGGCCGGATTTTCCGGCGGAGATTCCGGTGAGCCGAAATCCTGTTTCTACACGGATTCGATTTGATATTTTTGTATAAATCCTTATCTCCACTCCCATCTTAACAACCCCTCAAGTTTCATCCCGTTTTTCATTCGTTTTGGTGCTTATCCGTTAATCACTTAGGGGCTGTTTGGCAACATCTTAACCAATAAGTGCTGAATGAATAAGAGGTCTGAATGGGTAAGAGGCTCTGAACCAGTAAGTGCTGAACCAGTAAAATACTGTTTGGTTACACATCTGAATGACTTTGTAAAATGACATTTTTACCCCTATAAACAAAACTATTAAAATAGCATCAATTAAATAAAATTATGAAATTCTCTCAAAACCTTATCATCTCACAATTCCATCCTCACACAAATCAAACACAGACAAAAAAAAAATGTACAAACATCATCCTTCAACACCCTCTCTCTCGATCCACACTTCAACCACACACTTGGTCCCTCCTTCTCCTTCTCCGGCGGAAACCAGCAAAACCACTAGAGCCACACCTCAAATCATCATCTTTCACTTGTTATCATCATACAAGATCAGTTTTTTCTTCATGATTCTCTCTATACAATTGCAATACCCAGTTTCCGATTTGGATCTGTTTCACCGGAAATGGACAGTGACGTGGAGGTGTGGAGGTGGCCGGAGGTGTGGAGGAGATGGAGGGAGGATGCGGTGGAGGTCCGGTGTGGAGGAGGGCAACGATGGTGTCGAGGAAAATCTGCAACCTTCTTGATTTACCGGTGAGTCGACTCCGAATTTCTGCAATTTCTTGATGAAAGTGGCGAAGGCGATCGGTTTTGGGGATTGTAACGTAATGATTTTAGGAATATGTTTAGAATTGAATTTGGGGATTGTAACGTAAACAGAAGTGAGGGTTTGTAGAAGAGAATGGAAAGGGTAACAATTGTCTTTTTTTTCATTCAGCATGTTCTAATCACTGAATGATTCAGCACTGAATCATTAAGAGGTTTGCCATTAAGAGGCACAACCAAACACCTTCACCTCTGACTGAATCAGAGGTGGACCTCTGAATGGTTTCATTCAGAGCCAACCAAACAGCCCCTTAATCCACTTAAACCCCCGATTCATATTACACCTCTACCACCTAAACCGCCTTCGATAAGTATAAATAGAGACTCATCGGTGCGATTGCAACCGGTTACAACCAAATTACACTTTCAATTTCGCTAATTCGTTTCTCTATATCTACTCGCCGGAATTTCACTATCTCCGACCAAGCTTCCCACTTGTTCTTACCGAGCTCTTTCAGGTTAATTTTGATCATGTTTCTGTTTGTTATGTTCAATCTACCGAATGCCCTAATGCAATTAATCATAAGGTTAGAAGGTATGGTGATGGTCCTCCAAGGGAAGATGATCCGCCACGTCATAGTCCTCCCAAGGATGGTCCATCCCATAAAACTAGAGGGTATGGGAGGATGGTCCTAGATGATCCTACCCCACCACTTTTATGTTTTTTATTTTTTTAATCTTCTATTTTTTTTAACATTTAACAAATAAACTAACAAAATATTTTCATTAATATTAAAATCCATTACATAAACTTAAAAAAAAACATAAACTTAAAAAAAAACAGACTAAAAAAAAGTTAAAAAAACATAAAAAAAAAGTTAAAAAACATAGACTTTTTTTTAACCCATGTGAATTCTCTTACGTGACCCCACATCACTCCTATATCTATACAAACACAGCTGGCACTCTTATCTTCCCCACATCACTCCTATATCTATACACAATCCGCCATTAAAACACAGAACTAATCCTTCAAATGTTTGTATAATTTTTTTTGAATTTTTAATCTTCTATTTTTTAATCTGTTTAATCATCGGTCTCCACAATTTTTTGGCATTTAGTGCCCGTCGCAAACGTCTTGTGCTTGCCGGAGAGGACGGGGACGTGATGGTGTTGATGGCGGCGCCGGACCTCGACGGTATGGGGACGTCCCCCATACCGCATAGCCTGATGGCAGTCTTAAGTTGATAAATTTTGATTGCAAGAAACTAGGGCTCATAACTATTTGGGGAAATAAGTATAACTAAACTGAGTTTAATAAATATTTACAAACACTAGCCTGTGGGTTGAAGTGTGTGTGACATCTGATCTGACATGCACAAGTTCTATCCACTTTTGTTTGTTTTGTTTCTTTTATAACCTGCATATTAACCATTCATTTTTTTTGTTATTTTTATATAAAACAGTAGTTACAACTCCTTTTATTCTTATGCACTAACTAAAATTTAGTTATTTAGGATTTTTTTATTAAAATTACTAAAACTAATATATGCTTATAAATTATTAAGTCTCTCCTATATTATTTATAGACGAATTCTCACCTCTTTAATAGTTAACTTGTATATTGGTAATTAACTGGTTTTTCTTTTAAGCAAATCAACGTTTACCCAGTTCATACAAAGTGTCTCTTTAAATTAGTTGTGTTTTAATATTTTTTTAACCTTATCATAAATTATTTGTATTGAATAATTATTAACGTTTACTCATAACTCGGGTATTAGATCAGATAATCGCTAACTATTTGTCCATAAGACATTTCATTAATTAATACAAATAAAACCTAGTTATTTCCCAAATTAGTTTAGAGATCCCTAAATCTTAGACTAAGGGGAGTGGGGCAACCTTTGATGGGGCGTCTTGCGACACGTGGCGCTACGTGACGCCACGTCATATTAGAGGATTTTGACCAAAAAATGGGGAGTGAGGCAACCTTGCTGGGTGGGGCGTCTTGCGACACGTGGATTGATTTATTTTGTCTTTTTTTATGTAAAAGATATAAAAAAAAGTCCTATTTTTTTATAAAAATATTGATCAAAGTAAATAAAAACTAATACTTCAATAAAAAAATTACTTCAATAAAATAAAAAATACATCAACTAAAAAAAAAATACATCAACAAAAATAAAAAAATACAATCAACAAAGGTTATATTTTTCTCGAATTTCTTGCTTCATTTGTTCGGCTAAAGCGAGCTCGGCTCCAGTAAGGTTTGTCGTGTCGGTTGTTAATATTTGCAAATCAAGTGCTTTTTGACGACTTTCTTTCAGCTTTAGCTTTCGGTCCCCGTGTTCTTTTTTTAAGTTGATCCGTTGTTGGCTCGTTTGCAACAAGCCGTCTAACTTATTGGTCACTTTTTCGAACGTTTCAGTGTAGTCGATTCGTACACCGCTAGAAGACGGTTGGGCGGCTTTTTTGGCCCTATCTCGGCCAACCGGCCGTTGTGGTGGTTGAAACGCATCGGCCTCTTCATGTGGCTCTTCGAAATCTTCCTCAATGTCGTTGAGATTTATTTGACACCGAGCGTCCGACCCGGTACTTTGATGGTCGTTTGAGGATATGAGGTTTTTGACCGCTTAGCCGACGGTTGGCCACGAGTTTTAAATGGATCGAAGGCGATGACTGTGTGAAATTTCGAACTCCTTCTTAAAAATTGCCAAATAGCAAGATAAGGAAACGCCTTCTTGTGTTCGACTCGGAATTCATTTTGGGCGTTTGCTTGGAGCATCGCATCGTCGGAACCACTTTGGCGCACACGCGAGTTACTTAGGCGAGTGTATATTTGGTTGAAACTTTGAATCAAATGACGCATTTTACGCCACTTCGCGCCGATACCATCGGGATCACGGTATCCATCTTCTTGATCTTCCAACTTGAGGAAAACGTTGTAAATACGAGACCAATATGTTTTTTCCTTTTGATAGTTACTACATCTCGGGTCTTCGGTTATTTCTAGCCAAGCCTTGGACAAGCTCATTTCCTCGTTGGAAGTCCATGGTATCGGTTTGGTTTTCAAGCGTTCTTCACCCGGTGTTTTCCTCTTGTGTGAACGTTTCTTTTTTTGAGGTTCAACATCATTTTGACCGACATCGAACTGGGTCTCCGGAACTTCTTCGTCATCTAAATCAACCACTAGATGGAATACAAACAAAGTTAAAAAAAAAAAAAAAACATATTCTTTACAAAAAAATATCTAAAAAATTTATACCATTTTGTTGTCTCGATTGTGGTAAAAATGTGTTTGATATGTGGTATTATTTATAAAGGTTGGATTATTTAAAAAAAAAAAAAGTTTGGCCAAACTATCCGTTGGCAACGGATACATGAATGGAAAATTGAAAAAGTTGGGCGACGAGAACAGGTTGGGCTGGAGGGGGATGCCACCCAAGACGCCCCCGGGGGCGGTGTTCCAGGCGACCCGGGGTGACCTGGGGGTGGGAGTCGCCCCACTCCGGTTAGTCTTAGTATACCTTAGATGGTAGTCCTTATCAATTAACTCAATCATGATAGGGTAACACTTTCGGTTTCTCCACCCTTCACTCCAATTCGCTATTGTGTGTGCTTTGCTTGCTAAGAGCACTCACATTCAATCCATCAAATAATGAGAGGAGAGGTTTTTATATTATAAAGGGTATAAAAAGTGGTTGTGAGTGGAGGAGAGAGAAAATGTTACTGTTCATCTGTATATTTGGGGGGACACTGTTCATCCAGTATAATTTTTTTAATATATATTGAAAGTGGTTGTGAGTGAAGGAGAGAGAAAAATGTAATGATAATATTATTTAATTGAAAGGAGAGAGAAAAAGTATTTGTTTTTAGTGGAAATATATTGATATAGGAGTTGTTTTTTAGTGGAATGTATGTATAATTTGATGGATTGAATGTGAATGCTCTAAGGTGAGTTTACATAGCCATTTTCTTTAAACTTTTGGGTGAAACATGTTATTTAAATTTATCGATTATTTATGTTAACTTTTTATCTCTACACTTCTTGTCATAAACATAACTTTAGGAGCTTATAACTTATTACAATCATTAACTTTGGCCAAGCCCACTGTAGTAGATTATAGCGCTATAGATCTGACAGACTCATCCCTGTATGGATCAAGGGATGATTGAAACAACAACATATATAAAGGTTAACTTTTCGCAGTTCCTTCAGTCACAAGGTTTGATTGTGCGCCCCAATTGTTCCTAAGTCCTGTTTCACAAGATAGTTCTAGATAAAACTTGACATGCTACTTACTTACTTACTTATTTTAGCAAACCTATGTATGCTCGCCAGCTTTTCGAAGTTGACCATTTATTTTCCACATGTTTCAGGAAACGATGTATGATGATTTCCAGGATATCACATATAGGATGCTTTGGGAGTTAGAATAATTTTAACTTGATCTAGTTATTGTGTTTGAACAAATTGTTTTTCTTGTATGGATGATGATCTTTAAATTGAGTAATGAAATATTTAAATGTTTAGTCGATCATGAGCTCTTGAGCAATCTATTTACGTAATGCCCTGACGTTTCCGACGTCATCGATTGGGGTGTTACACCAGCGCCCATGCCACATAACCCTATAGCGCTCTGTACATAGCTGTCTGGCCGTTATGGGTTTGGGGGATTAGGGGGGAGGGGGGCGCCGTGGGTCAATCCGCCAACCACATAACAAGTGTTATAAGGATGATTTGGGGCTCCACTTGCATCTCGTCAATCAGATTTCTTTTTTTCTTTTTTTTTTTATATAGTTAAAGGGGACTTTATTTCACACCGTACAAGCAATAACCCTATCTTAAAATCAATGACATGTTTGATTAAAATATTCTCAAAAATTAAAAAAAAAACGTCTTATACAAATTTAAGCACCCTTTAGACGGTGTTATCATTAAACCACCTTTAAATTTATACAACACTTAAAAAACTTAAACCCATTCCTATCCTAACATACGCACTGATCAGTTAGCGTGACAATATAATAACCTTTATATTCATAAAACATTAAAAAAAAGACCTTAAACCCATTCCTAACTTATATCGGGTTAATTTGAAAATGTTCAAATTGGTGTATATATTGGCTTGGAATGGACACAGAACTACAAAATTATAAGACGCAGTTGATTATATTAATTTTACTAATATTCCAAAATTGTATTTTGGATCAAAAGACGGGGTTAGAAAGCCGATTTTTAAACCATCAGAAGACCATTTTAAAACCTCTTCTCATAACATACCTGTCTAATGCTCTGTTTTATAATAGTGTCTGAAATGTTGTTTCATAAATAAACTAGGATTTTCCATCGCGCGTTGCGGCGGAAAATCTACTAACAAAACGCTAAATACCAGTTTCCTTTATGTTATTATAAATTATATTATAACTACAAAGAACCAACTTGTAATTAGCACCAGTCATGTTTATATATGCCTTTTTCAAACAATATTATTTTCTGAATGATAAAAACCAAATTAAATTAAAAAAATAAATAAACGTGTGTAATTTTTCAATTGAAAAATTAGAACAAATTACTTAGAGCATTCTCATCCAAACCATCAAAATATGTGAGGGGTAGTTTTTATATTATAAAGGGTATAAAAAATGGTTGTGAGTGGAGGAGAGAGAAAATGTTACTGTTCATCTGTATATTTGGGGGGACACTGTTCACCCAGTATAATTTTTTTAATATATATTGAAAGTGGTTGTGAGTGAAGGAGAGAGAAAAATGTAATGATAATATTATTTAATTGAAAATGAGAGAGAAAAAGTATTTGTTTTTAGTGAAAATATATTGATATATGAGTTGTTTTTTAGTGGAATGTATGTATAATTAGAAGTTAAATTTTGGTGAAACTGAAAAAGTAGTATATCTTTACTTAAAACCGTAATTATTATTAAAAATTAATAGATAACAAATGTAATAGAAATATAAAATGATTTCAATAAAGCTGGTTCCATCCCAAGGGTTAAAAATTGGTACAACTATCATCTACTCATCAGCCATCAAAAGGTATTTGGCCTTTTCATTCACACACACTTACACATACATTAGAGTGAGTGAGAGAGTTATAGTAGAGAGCTAGTGAGAGGAGAATCAGTGGGTTCCAGGCAATCGGCGGCGGCAAACGTCCGGCCGGCAAAGGCGGCAGCCGCCGCGGTTTCAACCAACTAATCGAAAATAGTGGTACGACGGGATTTCAGGCAACAGACAAAGTTTTGTTTTCCTTTCTTTATCTTCCCTCTCTCTAAAAACCCAACGTTTTGTTTCTCTCTCTAAAAAAAAAGATACCGTAACCGTCGCCGGTAACCTTTACAACCACCGTCTGTCTGGTCTCCGTCGGTCTCCGTCGGAAACTAACCGAGAACTACCACACCTCGAGTTTGAACGCCGACATGTCGTGGTGGTGAAACCGTTTGTTTTATCTGCCTCTTCAGGATATCAAAAGTTTTTATTGGATTGTAATTTAAGTTTGAAAGAAGGGCGTTTTCGTAATTTGAATGATGAACTGTAGCTACTGTAGCTACTACAGTGAAATTGAGTGTGGTGATACTGTATCACCTTAGTTGTAATTTAATATATATAATAATAATAATGTAACATATTTCCGTAATGTCTAGTTACTCAAAAGGGATTTTTTTTTTTTTTGGTGATTTTCAATCTACTCATGTAATGTCTAGTTAGTCAAAAGGGATTTTTTGGTGATTTTCAATCTACTCATGCTGGTAAAGAATTAAAAGATCACGAATTATGATATTTTGTCTTTAGCATGATATATATCGGCTTGTATGTTCATTCCTTAGTTGTCCATATAATTGTTAAAGATTTTACTTTGATATAATTTGTCTTTAGCATGATTATATATCGGCTTGTATATTCATTCCTTAGTTGTCCACATAACTCCTTAGTTGTATGATTGTTAAAAGATTTTACTTTGATAAAATTTGTCTTTAGCATGATTATATATCGGCTTGGATATTCACTCCTTAGTTGTCCATATAATTATTAAAGATTTTACTTTGAATAAAAAAAATATATTTTGGGTGGCCTTCTTGTTTCGTCCATTGTCATTCTTCCATACGGACAAACATGGAAATCCAGTTAAAGATATGAAGTAAGATTTGGCTATCCCAATTAGATGGACCAGGGTGGTCTCACACTTGCCCTATGACTATACAGTGTGAAGGGTTTGAAAATTGAGTTTTATGCGATATGTGGGCGACATGTAAGCACGCGCCATAAATGGGGCATGGGGCAAAACGAGAGGTGTGGGAGCGGCGTGGTTAGTGGCGTTTTTATGAAGAAAAAAAAATCAACCAATAAAAACATACCCAAAATCCACCCACTAATCAAGAGTCTCCATCTTATAACTCAAATGCCCTCCACGCTGTTAGATATTTTAGTGTGATCGCGGATTGACTTGGTGATCAAAGCGAATAATAATACACATCAAGCAAGTTAAGAGGTGCGAGAGTGTACGCTTGTTTGAGTTATTATAATTCGAAGTGCACGGGCGGAGCCCGTACTCTACGGGGGTTCCAAGGGGGCAGCGCCCCTGGTAGCAGGGTCCAAGGGGCGGCAGCCCCTGGCGGGGTCCAAGGGGCAGAGCCCCTGACTGGGGTCGAACCCCTGGCTGCATCAGAAAATTTTATTTTCTGGAATTTGTCACATTTTCGAAATGATAAAAAAAAATGGCATTTTTTTGGCAATTTTGTCTGAAAATTGAGATAACTGCCACTAGGCAGTTACACCCCCAAAAATCTCATTTTTCGTAGACAGTTTCTTGGTCACATTTCTCTGGTTCAGACAATTCACAAAAACACATACACTGGTTCATTTTCTCAAAATCAGAGTTGTATCCGATTGAATTATTCAGGTGAACCACCGAAATAATTTGATCTGAGACTGATATCACGCCTCTTAGATCATCCGGCAAACTGAAATTCCCCAACACACGCCAGTGGAAAAACTCTCCGCCCTCGTCACCACGCCACCAAAGAGGTGGTGTTCCTGGTGTGGAAATGCCACCACGTCATTTTTTCACGCCTGGTAACAAATATTTGTCCACATTATAGATTTTACTCTCTTTTATCCGCGAGGGTTTATATATGATAAGGAAATTAAGTAGCTAGAAACTACATTAATGCCTTTCGGATTATAGAGTTCCAGTCTAGGGAGATTTGAAAAAAAAAAATATATAAGACCACCCGTAATGGGGCGTGATTTTTAAAAAAAATTGAAAAAAAACGCCCCAAAACGCCCCCCCCCCCCCCTCCATTACACTAGGCGTTATTTTAAAAAAAATTCAGAAATTTGATTTTGGCGTTATTAAGAAAACGCTGCATAGCTCCATTTGATTCTTGCATGTGGCCACATGGTGGGGTCCAAGGTTTTGACTAGCCAATAAGAATCTAGTTTTTTTTTTTTAATCCTTTTCTCTATAAAAAATAATAATTATTTATTGATTGCATGGGGTTATTGGAATAATGCCCCACTGCGCCACTTTTGCTATAATGCCCAACGCTGACTAGGATGCCACGTGTCGGATAATGTCCCATGGTGGGGGCATTATTTTTGTTCACCACTACACATGGTCTAAGTGGTTCTTTTTCAAAAGTATCCTTACACATCAA
>JARYGA010029975.1:0-43563 GCA_030545235.1 Helianthus tuberosus | reverse complement strand
TCCAACCCAAATCGAAATCCAAGCTCGTATTCATGAACACCTAGTTGAAAGGATCACAAGGTATGTAAAATTGTGACATTTTGATCCATCTCAAATTCTAGGTTATTTGTAAGAAACTGAAATTGAGCTTGATTATGTCATGCATGAGTGAATCTTGAAGTAATATGATGTCTAGGAGTAAACCCTAGTCAATAACATGTTAGATTGTTGGAAAAACTATGAGATTCATGATGATCCATTGATAAGATAAGTGGGTTTTATGTTAATATGATGAACACTAGGAAATAGATTGTTGATCTAGTGTAAATTGACAATTTTGAAGTGAATTCAGAAATTATAGAAGTTAACCACTTTGTAAGATGGTTGATTTATGTGAAATTTGGGCTAAGAGATAAGCTAGAGACATGATAAATAAACATGTAAAATTCTGCCCTTAAGGTGTTCGTTGAAATGCCTCAAAGAAGGCTCGAAACTAGAATTTTGTAGTTAAAACACCTAGTTGTGATGTTTCGACTATTATGCAAAATGTGATTAAAAAAGAGTTCTAAATGTGATAAACGTGGTTAGAACTTTGGTGAAAACGGTGGTCTAAAAGATAACGCCTACCGGGTAATTAAAGAATGCCAAAACTAGTTGATGAACTCGAATATGCAATTAGCATACTAATGGGCATTTGACTTTTTAAAAAAAAAGGTCAAACTAACCTATAATACAATAAGTAGTAATTTTGATATGAAATGCATAAGGTGGAATAATCGTATTACATTATGATTAAACTAACCACCTTGAAAACGATGATGATAGTTTGACGCGTAACAAGCTAGGTGAAAGCTTGATGAGGAAGCGGATCAAACAAATCAAGAAGGAAAAGGAAAGCGTAATTCGGATGAAAGGTAAGTGAAACTTACACACTTTTGTAGAATACTTGTTTACTTTACAAGTAATAAATGCGATAATGATAATAATGAAAATATGGTTTCCGACACGATTGGTATGAGTCGGAACATATAAAGGTGATAAAAACCATGGTTTATGGTAAACAGGATAAATCGGTAAATTGGTCATGTAATGACTAAGAGATTATGAGTTTTGAAAAGATTACCGCGTAGTGTAATCTAATATTGAGATAAAGGGGTAAAAATGGAAATCGGTCAAGTATTGACTAATGTAAACCGAAGCCTAACGGGAACCTTTGGCGTAAGCCGAAACGGGTTGAAATTGCAAGAAAAGAAATTAAGAGAAAATGGGATTCGGTAATGAAATCCGGGACGAGATGTAAGTATGAATTAGAAATCAAAAACCATGTTTTGATTTAATAGGCAACGTTGGGCATATAGACCGAACGGGTCAAATGGTGGTGATAACACCATTTGACAATATCGATTAATTTGGTTGTCAAGTCTTATGTTAACAGGAGCGATTAGCAAATCGGATAATCGCGCCGCCATAGATTGTGTGATAAAATAAGCGAGATATAAATCGGGTCTATTTGTTGACCCGAGCCAGGTACGTATATTTTGTTGTAGTTAAAAGTGATAATTTGGTCGAATTATTTGTGAGAGTCCTTCATTGTAAAAAGAAGGACCAAAATCGACCAAAACGCCCTTGTAGGCTAAAACGAACAAACAACCCTTAGAGGTTGTTTGGAAACGAGTCTTATGATTAAGCAAAAGCTTAGAATAAGTGTAGATGTTGATAGATGCAATCCGCTAGCCATATAGCTCTATTTGAGTCTTACCGTAAAATAACAATCCGAAGGGTAAAACTCGGAACATATAGACACACACATTGAAATCCAACACACAAAGAGTTGTAGTTGAATATTACTTGATAAGAAATGTAGGAATAAGTTGCTAGAAAGGAATGAAAGCCATTTCAAGCTTTAAAGTGCTTAAATACCCTTAACGGGTCAAAATAAGCATACGAGTGAAAACGGGTTTAAAATGTGTAATAAACCTATGATTAGAACCTAATATGGTAGGTAATATTAATTTGAAGAAGTGTATGTGATATAGAAATCAAACAATACGTTTGTTTGATAGAATGCACAAACGGGTCAAAATTTGGAAATAGGGCGATTAGCCGAAGACTTAAAAGTCTGAAATTTTGTTAAACCGGATGTTAGATTTTAACTCCATATGATGGAGAATCAAATTACAAACACGTAGGAAGAAACGGGAGGTTAAACGGATTAACGGTTCAAAAGTTACGCGCGTTTTAGTGCGTACGAACGACAAATCAACACAGCAGAAAAGTGAAGATTCTGCTAGGCGTCGCCGACGCGGGAAGGTGGCGTCGCCGACGCCGCCTGGAAAATCAGTTTTCCTGTTGACGCCAGTTTCCTCTGGTTGACGCGAGAAGTGGAGTCGTTGACGCCACCCAACTCGGAAAAATGCTATTTTTGTCATTTTTAACCCCTGTACTTGTTTGAACTTCATATTTGACTATCAAAACTAACTTTTACGTTGGTTTTGATTATAGGTGATTGCCAAGTGTGCCCGGATGAAGATCAAGCTCGAAGAGGAACCGAACACGCTCCAAACACAAGCTTCCGCACATGATTATATCGCCACTTTTAAATGACGAAGTTGTTCACATTAAACTATTCGGATAACTCTTGTAAATGTTTTAGATTACTCGTATTTTCTAAGGATAATTAATAGAAATCACATGGTTGTTATCGATATTTATACGATAACCTTCGAATTAATAACTAGGGTGTTACAAGTTGGTAATCAGAGCCCAAGGTTAAAGGGTAAAGTGTTCGGTTCGAGGCTTGATCGCAAATCCGGTAAGTACAAGTATGTTAATAGCTTAGCATGCTAAAGTGTTGTAAACAACACATAGGGCTATCGTGTGATACACGTTACCCCAATTAAAACGATTGATATAGTTGACGAAAATACGCGCGTTGACGCGTATAGTAGAAAAAGCCTTGTATTATAATACGGGCGATTATTGAAGTTGACGTTACTAACTTTTGTGAATGTCTTAATTGAAGGACACTCGCGTTTGAAGACGACGAGAGTCAAAGGAATTGTGAATACGAAGATGGAAAGGTCCGAAGCATGACAAGAGGAGCATGCTCACCGAGGACTAAATCGCGTAACGACCGCGAACAAGGTTAATGGCAAGGAACGCCCGTCGGGGCAAACATTATCAGGTGCACATTTTAAATAATCGCACAAATATAATTATGCAACCAATACGTAGAAATTGAAGGTTGCATATGTAGATTAAAAAACTTGGAAAAACCCGAATAGAAAATGTATTCGGGATATTGTTTCCAAGAGAAACAAATAGAGGCGTTACTTACATAGGGTGCAATGTGAAAACTATAAAAAGGTTATGTGTGTCATGTGCTAACCGCTTACTCTGGCCAAGTAAGTAGTGGCATATGATACCATGAACTTCTTATGGCAGACACGTTTACATCCGATGTAGTAAGGGCGGGATGAATGGGACTAATTAAAAAGTACCCAAATGAAACAGATAAGCGAGATATTTGAAAATAATGTAAACGCACAATCGAGTGATGGAAGCGTGTCACATTAGGATAATGAGCCCGAGTGAAGGGACAAACAAGCATGTAAAATGTTTTAGACAAGAATTGGGAGGGAGTGTACTTACACTCGAACCCAGAAAACACAAGCATGTAAAATGTTTTAGACAAGAATTGGGAGGGAGTGTACTTACACTCGAACCCAGAAAACACAAGCATGTAAAATGTTTTAGACAAGAATTGGGAGGGAGTGTACTTACACTCGAACCCAGAAAACACAAGCATGTAAAATGTTTTAGACAAGAATTGGGAGGGAGTGTACTTACACTCGAACCCAGAAAACACAAGCATGTAAAATGTTTTAGACAAGAATTGGGAGGGAGTGTACTTACACTCGAACCCAGAAAACGCAAGCATGAAAAAATGTTTTAGACAAGTATCGGGAGGGAGTGTACTTACACTCGAACCCGGAACATGCAAATATGTCCCTTAACGGGTCGTTTTTATAAAACACCAAACTTAAGGGCAAAGTCTGAATATAAAAATGAAGCGAGGTCTTAATGCATACCGGGAGGGTTGCAACAATAACGACTTCGGTAAAACACCCGGTTAATGGGTAAGAATTAAACACACGCGTAGAAACCAAGAGACGTGAACACGGGTTGAGAAATCAAAGGACTTGGATTACGAGTTATGACTATAAAATCTCGTAAATAGAAATTGTGAGTAAATATGTTCAACTATTCGAAGTCGAATGGGTTGAATAAAGAATAAAGTTGATTATTATAAGTGATGGATTTCACATTAATAGGTCAAACAAGTTGAATACAATATAACGCCGAATGGCACTAACGAACGCTAGCCAGATAAAGGGAGCGTTCAATGCAAGAGAATAATAAGCCCGGTAATGGGATATAACCAAATAAGAATATATGCAAATCAAATAACAGTAAGCATAAGAACAAACTGACGCGTAAATAACGTCAGAAGTCATAAAGTCGGAAGGATTAGTCCGGAAGTAAACAAATGAGACCTTAGACTACGGACAAGGTCAATTGAAGTTCAAGGGTGAAAATAAACGATTCCAAACATACTAAGAAATGCCTGAAGCTATATGTGTATATATACATTTGAGTATAGACAAGAATAAAAGATGATCTACGGGATCATCATAACCTACGGGATTAAACACAGTGTCAAGGTCTACGGACCAAAAAGACCCTCGGGTCATAAAGAGAAGGAAATGAGTTGTTAATATCTCACCTTAAAAAGGTGAAAAACTTAAAGAAATAGCCTATAAGGCTAAGTAATAAAACCTACGGGTTAAATTAGATAAAGCGAGGAAATCAGTTAAGAATCCCCGCATAAAACTAGGACTGTAAAAGATTAAATTATAGACTGTCAACATCCTGGCATGGATAATGGACAAAAGTTAATGAAAAGATCCTAAAACTAAAACTTCGGTTTTAGTAAGAAATAGCGTTTTTACAAACATAAATCCTGATAGGAATTTAAATAGTAAGCATGAAAGATACAAGTCTTGACACTGATTGGCACAAGACGATATATTCGAAAAGTGTTATCTTCGAAAATAAAAGGTTGATGCAAACTAAACACGATGTGTCACGATCACGGTTAGGAAATGCAATGTGAGGTAAAATCACATTGTAACCAAGCGAGCGATAAAAGTAACTGGACTAATAAGACTAGTTAGTGAGACCGGTGGAGGTCACCAATTCAAATCAAGAAATTTGGTTTGCTTGTAAGCGGTAGATTCGGTATAGCTGAACCGAATAAATAAACTTGAAGACAAAAGAATTTGTTGCTAAAAGTGAAAGATTTCACTAAAGATCTTTAAACGGGTCAAGTAACGGATTCATAAAGAATTCGATAGCATATAAAAGCGATGGAAATCGCTAAGTTAACTAAACTAGCAGAAATAACGGAATTACGTTATTTCAAGTTACATTATGTCGTATGAGATACGTAGACAATTAGTGACCAAAAAGATGTTACCATGCTTATCTGGTAATACTAATAATTGGTTAAAAGTATAAGTAATGTTTAAAAGATATCTCGGACCAAATACATTGAGTTTAAACTCAATGAATTATGTAAGAAAAGGTTTCGAGGACGAAACCTCTTTAAGGGGGATAGACTTGTAACATCCCAAAAACGGGTTTGGTAATCAAACCACGTTAAAAGTAAAGACGGGTAAAATACCATTAGTGGTAAAAATTTACCCGGTAAATATTTGGATTTAAATAAGAAATCCTAATATTATATATATGAACGAATCAAAGTTTTAAGGAATTAAATCTATGAGAGCCTGAATTAATGGGACTCAAAATAATCCGGGTTATAACTCCCGGAACCCACTAAATAACTAGGAGCATCAACCTAGTTAGTCTAGTGTTTTAAAAATAATTCGGAACTTGATGTAGTAACCTTTATAAACCCGGGTAAAGTTGAGGGACTAAAATGGTTAAAGTGAGAAATAGGTTTTTATTAATTAAAAATCTAAAACACCAAAACACACACCTTTGTGTGTGTTCTGGTCGTACAAAACACAGGGCCAAGAAGAGCTCTCAAGCTCAAACCCTAACATCCATGAAATCAGCAAATTGAAGGGGTAAATCCAACCCAAATCGAAATCCAAGCTCGTATTCATGAACACCTAGTTGAAAGGATCACAATGTATGTAAAATTGTGACATTTTGATCCATCTCAAATTCTAGGTTATTTGTAAGAAACTGAAATTGAGCTTGATTATGTCATGCATGAGTGAATCTTGAAGTAATATGATGTCTAGGAGTAAACCCTAGTCAATAACATGTTAGATTGTTGGAAAAACTATGAGATTCATGATGATCCATTGATAAGATAAGTGGGTTTTATGTTAATATGATGAACACTAGGAAATAGATTGTTGATCTAGTGTAAATTGACAATTTTGAAGTGAATTCAGAAATTATAGAAGTTAACCACTTTGTAAGATGGTTGATTTATGTGAAATTTGGGCTAAGAGATAAGCTAGAGACATGATAAATAAACATGTAAAATTCTGCCCTTAAGGTGTTCGTTGAAATGCCTCAAAGAAGGCTCGAAACTAGAATTTTGTAGTTAAAACACGTAGTTGTGATGTTTCGACTATTATGCAAAATGTGATTAAAAAAGAGTTCTAAATGTGATAAACGTGGTTAGAACTTTGGTGAAAACGGTGGTCTAAAAGATAACGCCTACCGGGTAATTAAAGAATGCCCAAACTAGTTGATGAACTCGAATATGCAATTAGCATACTAATGGGCATTTGACTTTTAAAAAAAAAAGGTCAAACTAACCTATAATACAATAAGTAGTAATTTTGATATGAAATGCATAAGGTGGAATAATCGTATTACATTATGATTAAACTAACCACCTTGAAAACGATGATGATAGTTTGACGCGTAACAAGCTAGGTGAAAGCTTGATGAGGAAGCGGATCAAACAAATCAAGAAGGAAAAGGAAAGCGTAATTCGGATGAAAGGTAAGTGAAACTTACACACTTTTGTAGAATACTTGTTTACTTTACAAGTAATAAATGCGATAATGATAATAATGAAAATATGGTTTCCGACACGATTGGTATGAGTCGGAACATATAAAGGTGATAAAAACCATGGTTTATGGTAAACAGGATAAATCGGTAAATTGGTCATGTAATGACTAAGAGATTATGAGTTTTGAAAAGATTACCGCGTAGTGTAATCTAATATTGAGATAAAGGGGTAAAAATGGAAATCGGTCAAGTATTGACTAATGTAAACCGAAGCCTAACGGGAACCTTTGGCGTAAGCCGAAACGGGTTGAAATTGCAAGAAAAGAAATTAAGAGAAAATGGGATTCGGTAATGAAATCCGGGACGAGATGTAAGTATGAATTAGAAATCAAAAACCATGTTTTGATTTAATAGGCAACGTTGGGCATATAGACCGAACGGGTCAAATGGTGGTGATAACACCATTTGACAATATCGATTAATTTGGTTGTCAAGTCTTATGTTAACAGGAGCGATTAGCAAATCGGATAATCGCGCCGCCATAGATTGTGTGATAAAATAAGCGAGATATAAATCGGGTCTATTTGTTGACCCGAGCCAGGTACGTATATTTTGTTGTAGTTAAAAGTGATAATTTGGTCGAATTATTTGTGAGAGTCCTTCATTGTAAAAAGAAGGACCAAAATCGACCAAAACGCCCTTGTAGGATAAAACGAACAAACAACCCTTAGAGGTTGTTTGGAAACGAGTCTTATGATTAAGCAAAAGCTTAGAATAAGTGTAGATGTTGATAGATGCAATCCGCTAGCCATATAGCTCTATTTGAGTCTTACCGTAAAATAACAATCCGAAGGGTAAAACTCGGAACATATAGACACACACATTGAAATCCAACACACAAAGAGTTGTAGTTGAATATTACTTGATAAGAAATGTAGGAATAAGTTGCTAGAAAGGAATGAAAGCCATTTCAAGCTTTAAAGTGCTTAAATACCCTTAACGGGTCAAAATAAGCATACGAGTGAAAACGGGTTTAAAATGTGTAATAAACCTATGATTAGAACCTAATATGGTAGGTAATATTAATTTGAAGAAGTGTATGTGATATAGAAATCAAACAATACGTTTGTTTGATAGAATGCACAAACGGGTCAAAATTTGGAAATAGGGCGATTAGCCGAAGACTTAAAAGTCTGAAATTTTGTTAAACCGGATGTTAGATTTTAACTCCATATGATGGAGAATCAAATTACAAACACGTAGGAAGAAACGGGAGGTTAAACGGATTAACGGTTCAAAAGTTACGCGCGTTTTAGTGCGTACGAACGACAAATCAACACAGCAGAAAAGTGAAGATTCTGCTAGGCGTCGCCGACGCGGGAAGGTGGCGTCGCCGACGCCGCCTGGAAAATCAGTTTTCCTGTTGACGCCAGTTTCCTCTGGTTGACGCGAGAAGTGGAGTCGTTGACGCCACCCAACTCGGAAAAATGCTATTTTTGTCATTTTTAACCCCTGTACTTGTTTGAACTTCATATTTGACTATCAAAACTAACTTTTACGTTGGTTTTGATTATAGGTGATTGCCAAGTGTGCCCGGATGAAGATCAAGCTCGAAGAGGAACCGAACACGCTCTAAACACAAGCTTCCGCACATGATTATATCGCCACTTTTAAATGACGAAGTTGTTCACATTAAACTATTCGGATAACTCTTGTAAATGTTTTAGATTACTCGTATTTTCTAAGGATAATTAATAGAAATCACATGGTTGTTATCGATATTTATACGATAACCTTCGAATTAATAACTAGGGTGTTACAACTGATTATGGGGGTGTTTGGGATTCCTTTTGATCCAAAAGTCCTTTTCAAAAGTAATAAGTAAGAATTTCTTACTTATCAACTTCTCCTTTTTTAAGGCATAAAAAGACTTTTCAAGGGGTGTTTGGAATTCCTTTTAATCAAAAAAGTTCTTTTTCACAGGGTGTTTGGTATTCCTTCTAACTTTTTAGAAGTTAATAAGTCAAAAAAACCCTCCAAAAGTCCTTTTTAAAAGGAACCCCAAACATGCACTATGACTAACACGGAAGGGTATTTTGGTCACACAACTTCAACCAGAAGGTTTCTCTCATCTGCGTTCACACACCTCCTCCGCCACCGCCCCCGCCCCTATCCCCTCCGCCCTGCCCACCGCCACCACCACCTCTCACCGTCACCCTCCACCTCTTCTGTTGGATTGAATATACATGCTATGTGTATATTCTATGATCCAGTGAACAAAAATCTTCTGTAGAATCACGGTGAAGAAACGAGTTCCTGATTGGCTTAATAGCCTGATGTACTCTTCTCCCACAGTTACCATATCTCCACCGCAGAAATCACGATCTCAACCACATTAGGTTTCAGATCTGTTTCAAAAAACAAACATTTTTTCATCAAATCAATTTCAATTTTACAAACCCTAGACCTCACCGTAGCCATGTATTGTACGGTTTCCGATTACATATTTCAACAGTATGAAGAAGGTGCACATCTCAATTCGCCGAAGATGCAACAGGATTGGTACGATCAAGGTTTTTTTATAAATATTTTACATGTTAAACCTAATTGTAATTTGAACTACTAGTGAATGCAAAACTAAACTCCAAATCCACCAAATCTATTGTTTAGTAACATGTTTCTATAACAATAATAATTTGCTATTGTATGATGTATTATTAGTGAGATGCGAGGAGGCTATTTTTTTTAATAGTTGTGTAAATTGCAGATCTTTTGAATGTTATAGTTGTTGATTTAGATTATCTGATCGTATCAGCTTTTTTTATATTAGGTTTTAAGTTCTTTGTGGATCTTATTATTGTTAGTGAGTAACTACTGGTTGTTAACTCTTTCAGAAATCTGTAACTACTGGTTGTTAACTCTTTCAGAAATCAGATTTTGTTCAATCAGGTGAAAAGGGTATGGAATTCGGTAAGAGGCGCCGAGTAGCAGTTACATTGTACTTTCAGTTAGTTTAGGCTTTCTTATTATGTTCGTTTATACAGGTTTCGACCCTAGAAGAAAGAAGTCAACTTAAAATAAAGTCGTGACCTTAAGCTATTGCGTGCGAAGTTGTAAGTGAACAATATAAATCACCTTACTTAGTCTTAGCTTAGTCTAGTCACCATATACAGTGTCGCATGTATTTAGGCTTGAGAGGATGGCAAGGCACTACCTGAGTTGAAAAAGTATCCATTATATCATATAAACTGATATAATGATGTTTTAAAGACAGAACCAGGTAAATTTGAACTTTGATTTGCACTTTTAGTTTAAACCATGTATTAAAGACAGAACCAGGCACTACAGAGGGGTATTTTGGGAACCCCAAAGTATTCCCCAATCTCATCTCTCTCGAGTTATCTCCGGATCTAAGTATCGCTTCCGTAACCACCACCAAACCTTTTGCCGATCTAAGTGTCGCCGCCTGCCTGGATCCAATTCAAGCTCCTCTCTTTCGCTGTCTGAACAAACAAAGTCTTTGACCGCTCCTCACTAGAAGATTTGAGCTATTTATCTGTGCATTAAGACGATTCAACTACAAGAGGTTTTGACTGACGGAGTTCTCAGTCAAGATGTTGTATCCGGTGATGGCGGCAACAGTTTTCAACCCTAAGTCTATACCTCCCTCTTATGGCAACATGTTTCACTTGTTAAAGTTGTATGTTTAATTTCATTTTTCACGCTTGCACTTTGATCCTAAAGAACTAAAGTGCTGATTAGGTGATTAGCATAATTATTTCTCTTGAAGGTAGATGGTTCCTGTTTAACCTTGAAGGTAGATGGTTCCCGTTTAACTAGTTAATGTTATAATCAAATACTGAAGCATGTGTTCTAATCTGCTGAATACATGTGCTGAGGCACTGTACTCTAGAGGTGTTAATTTCGACCCATTTTCATGCTAATGGGTTAACTTGGTTTTTCATTGAAACTTGTTTTAACATGTTACCCAACCCGCCGATCTTGCTACCTTTTGAAAAAAAAAATCAATTTTCTCGTGAAGTTTTTGCAGGCTCATGATTATTTTGGAGTTGTTTTTGTTTGCTTTGTCTAGAGTTTAAGGAATTGCACCTTGTAAGGACCAATCCCTGATATTAGCAGGATACCGAAATCTTGCGTATATGTAAGGATGCAAAATTCTCGGGCATCTATAGTAAATTATTGTTTTGTTTTATCTTTTATGCATCTGTATCATTGTTATCTTTTTATGAAAATTGTCATTTCAGAGACTATAATAACAATCTTATTGGATCCATACCAGACATGAATCAAAAGCATAAGTGCATGCCTACTCGCTAGTTATGGAGATTATGGAACAACCCGAATCAAAAGATCTTCAAAGTGGTGGGGCGAACGACACACCAAGTGGTTGAAGAAATTAAAGAAGAAACGTACTGGTGGGCTTCCAAAAGATCGAAGATGGGGATGTATTGCTTCAGCAATAGTGTAGGTTCGAAGATGTTGACTGCAGAAGATAGTTTTTCATTGTGTTTTCTCTTTTTTGTTGTATGTTTTCATTGTGTTGTGGTCTGTTTAGGTGATGCTTTATATTGTTCTTGTTTGGTTGAGCTCTTAGTGACTTGCTAAGGCTTGGCTTGGTGGTGTGTTTAATAATGGGTTCTTTGGGCTGATAAAAAAGATTTTTATTAAAAGTGTATAAGTATACATTTCATGTGATGTGTTTATAATACATACATAAGTGAAGATTATAAATAAGCTTACTATTTCCTTTCATAATAAGAAGGAAATGGAGCCTACACTACCTCAAAATATTAAAATAAATAACATTGACTTGTTAAATGAGAGTTTGCATTGATCGACAAGATTTCATTCGACTTTATGTGACCAAATTATACAAATAACTTCGGATTAGAGTTCAAAACTTTTCTTTAACATGTTAAATTAATTTATTTTAATATTTTGAGCTCGCATAAATTACACACAAAACTTTATTTTAATATTTTGGACTCTACGCCGGAATTCAATATATAATTTTGTTAAATAAAGTTGAATCGCACCGAGTTGATCAATTTAAACTCTCATTTACCATGTTAAAGTTTATCGTACAAAACTTATCTTAAAATGTTTGTTCAAATAAATTCAAATCGAGTTTAGTTGATCAATGTTAACGCTCATTTAGCATGTTAGATTTATTTATTTTAATATTCTTAGCCAGCATAAACCCACAAAACTTTATTTTAGTATTTTAAACTCTAATCCAAAATTTAATTTATAATTTGGTCAAATAAAGTAAAATTAAACCTTGTAGATCAAGGGAAATTCTCATTTAACATGTTAAAGTTTATTGTACAAAACTTATTTAACATGTTTGGTCAAATAAAGTCGAATAAAGTTTAGTTGATCAATGCAAACTTTTCTTTAACATGTTAAATTAATTTATTTTAATATTTTTTGCCTGCATAAACTCCATACAAAACTTTATTTTAGTATTTTAAACTCTTATCCAGAATTTAATATATAATTTGGTCAAATAAATTTAAATCGAACCTAGTAGAACAAGTCAACCTTTCATCATGTTAAAGTTTATTGTACAAAACTTATTTTAATATATTTGGTCAAATAAAGTCAAATCAAGTTTAGTTGATCAATGCAAACGTTTTTTTAACATGTTAAATTAATTTATTTTAGTATTTTGAGCCCGCATAGACTGCACACAAAACTTTATTTAAGTATTTTGAACTCTAGGCTGAAATTCAATATATAATTTTGTTAAATAAAGTTGAATCGCACCTAGTTGATCAACGCAAACTCTCATTTAACATGTTAAAGTTTATCGTACAAAAATTATTTTAACATGTTTGGTCAAAGAAATTCTAATCGAGTTTAATTTATCAATGTAAACGCTCATTTAACATGGTAAATTTATTTATTTTAATATTTTAAGTCCGCATAAACTCCACACAAAACTTTATTTTAGTATTTTATACTCTAGTCCAAAATTTAATATATAATTTGGTCAAATATCGTTAAATCGAACCTAGTAGATCAAGCCAAACTCTCATTTAACATGATAAAGTTTATTGTACAAAACTTATTTTAACATGTTTGGTTAAATAAAGTCGAATCAATTTTAGTTGATCAATGCAAAAAAAAAATTAACATGTCAAATTAATTTATTTTAATATTTTGAGCCCGCATAAAATACACACAAAACTTTATTTTAATATTTTGAATTCTACGCCGAAATTCAATATATAATTTGGTTAAATAAAGTTGAATCGCACCTAGTTGATCAATTTAAACTCTCATTTAACATGTTAAAGTTTATCGTACAAAACTTATCTTAAAATGTTTGTTCAAATAAATTCGAATCGAATTTAGTTGATCAATGTTAACGCTCATTTAGCATGTTAGATTAATTTATTTTAATATTATTAGCCAGCATAAACCCACAAAACTTTATTTTAGTATTTTAAACTTTAATCCAAAATTTAATTTATAATTTGGTCAAATAAAGTTAAATTAAACCTTGTAGATCATGGCAAATTCTCATTTAACGTGTTAAACTTTATTATACAAAACTTATTTTAACAAGTTTGGTCAAATAAAGTCAAATCAAGTTTAGTTGATCAATGTGAACTTTTCTTTAACATGTTAAATTAATTTATTTTAATATTTTGAGCCCGCATAAACTACACACAAAACTTTATTTTAATATTTTGGACTCTACGCCGGAATTCAATATATAATTTGGTTAAATAAAGTTGAATCGCACCTAGTTGATCAATTTAAACTCTCATTTAACATGTTAAAGTTTATCGTACAAAACTTATCTTAAATTTTTTGTTCAAATAAATTCGAATCGAGTTTAGTTGATCAATATTAACGCTCATTTAGCATGTTAGATTTACTTATTTTAATATTCTTAGCCTGCATAAACCCACAAAACTTTATTTTAGTATTTTAAACTCTAATCCAAAATTTAATTTATAATTTGGTCAAATAAAGTTAAATTAAACCTTGTAGATCAAGGCAAATTCTCATTTAACGTGTTAAAGTTTATTGTACAAAACTTATTTTAACAAGTTTGGTCAAATAAAGTCGAATCAAGTTTAGCTGATCAATGCAAACTTTTCTTTAACATGTTAAATTAATTTATTTTAATATGTTTATCCCGCATAAACTTCATACAAAACTTTATTTTAGTATTTTAAACTCTTATCCAGAATTTAATATATAATTTGGTCAAATAAATTTAAATTGAACCTAGTAGAACAAGTCGACCTTTCATCATGTTAAAGTTTATTGTACAAAACTTATTTTAATATATTTGGTCAAATAAAGTCAAATCAAGGTTAGTTGATCAATGCAAACGATTTTTTAACATGTTAAATTAATTTATTTTTGTATTTTGAGCCCGCATAGACTACACACAAAACTTTATTTAAGTATTTTGAACTCTAGGCTGAAATTCAATAAATAATTTGGTTAAATAAAGTTGAATCGCACCTAGTTGATCAACGCAAACTCTCATTTAACATGTTAAAGGTTATCATACAAAAATTATTTTAACATGTTTGGTAAAATAAATTCCAATCGAGTTTAGTTGATCAATGTAAACGCTCATTTAACATGTTAAATTTATTTATTTTAATATTTTAAGCCCGCATAAACTCTTCACAAAACTTTATTTTACTATTTCATACTCTAATCCAAAGTTTAATATATAATTTGGTCAAATAAAGTTAAATTGAAACTAGTAGATTAAGGCAAACTCACATTTAACATGATAAAGTTTATTGTACAAAACTTATTTTAACATGTTTCGTCAAATAATTTCGAATCAATTTTAGTGTAGGATCGTGTTTTGACCCAAACGAGTCGTTCAGAGGAGTTTTCGTCAATTACAGGTGCGGAAAACAAGTAATCAACGTATAAACAGCTTTCAAATCACCTTAAACACCTTTCTGTATTGATTTATAACAGTTTACATCCAAATCTCACACAGGCAGCACCTCGGTATGGAATCTTCGAAAATTACAAATGAGATCCGCTCATATGGTATTTATAGTGCAGGTAGGTTCGCATATATGGACATGTACGAATAAGCGGACCTAAACAGGTAGGTTCGCACATACGGACATGTACGTATAAGCGGACCTAACCAGATAGGTTCCCATATACGGACATGACACAAAAACGGACCTCCTATGTCCATATAAGCGGACCTGACAGTTTAGACCTATATGCTATCCTATTTTCTCGTAAAACGTACCCTGATCTAACAATCTAAAACTAAGACTCGATACAAGACGAAGTCGACAGATGTAATGCACCAACAGACTCCCCCTCAGATGTTGACGAGTCGCAGTGTCGAGTCTTTGACAATATCATGTCTTCACATCTTCAGTCTTGATCTGTCTTTGGGCTTCTCTCTCTCAATCTTTTCTTGCATGTCTTCAGACTCCCCCTTGCGATATGCTGGCATTTCTTCAGATCATCAGCATCATCAGCTTTAGGATCGTTGTCTGACTTTCACAATTTTGACTTTTCAGGATCATCACTTCTCAAACTTTAAACCTGCATAAACTCTACCTCACAATAAATTTTACAATTTACACATTTCAAATATATAAACTTGCACTAACTCAGACTTTTCTCCAATAACCCAAACAAAATGATCTTTCACTTCAATCTGATGAACCATTTTAAGATTTTGAAAAATAATCAGTTTTAATGACAAACTCCCCCTCAAATTATACTCATCATGTTTAGCAATCAGAATTTTGAAAATCAGCTTTTCAATATCAGTCGTCGAAAATCTTTTTGACTTTTTCAAAATTTAAGCTAAAACACACTAAAATCTTTTTAGATTTTTTATATAATGAAATGCAGTATAGAAATATTTACACACAATATTTTTGTGAGTTTGTGTAAGAGGATCATATCAGTTTTTGAGACAAATCACCAACACCGTTAAGCTTTAAACATTTTAAGTTCTAAACGATTCACTTAGATTGTCAGTATACTGATCCACTTAAATTTTCACACAAAGTTCAACTGCTTCGAGATATGATATTAATGTCTTAAGAACTTAAACTCAATCGCGTATCCCACCTCAGAATATACTCCCGTATCCAGATCCCAATATTCAGTCTTACAGGTAATTATGACACAAATGATATCTGTATATAAATTAGGTAATGCGAGGGTCGAGGGATCTCAGGTCGATACTTCCGTATACGCAGAGAGATATCAGCTTCGCCTTAACGGTATGTCCCCTTTAGAGGATCTTTTAGCTACAACAGCAGCGACTATCAATTTTATTGTTTCATCAGCATGCTGAGGGTTAATGCTATGTTTCAAGCATTGCAGAAAGTATTATCCAAGGACTAGGTCAGAACCACCGTTCAGCAGAAGTCCCGGAATAATACCCCAGACATCATTAAGTATAAAAACCTAGTATATCAGATTATGAGACCTTTCAAACGAGATTTCGGGGGTTACCCATATATCTGAGAGATGTTTCCCCACGATATAAGCAAGTTTGAAATTTAGGTTTATATCTCGTCACAATTTACTAAATGTGCAAAAACCTACTGACACATCATCAGTGAGACCGTTTATCACTTTTTATCTTACCAATTCTTTAGCATGCCGTGATCGTCCACTGATGTACTATCATTTCCTCTTTTATACAACAAAACTCATTTTCATTTTATAATGTTTTTGTCTTTTTCAAATTTTCAAATGTTTTTGGATTTTCTAAAAAAGTTTACTCCCCCTAAAATGCAAACACATTTTAGGAAATTTGAAAATAAATTGTACAAACAACGTGACAACCAATATCGAATTGCTTCAATTCGCCATCCACTTGGCATAAACAATCAGAACTTCCCCTTACAACAAACTATTTTCTCATTTAGATTTCAAAACACTTAAGTTTGTTTTAATCAAAATGATTTTTCCGGAAAATAAGTTTGGTTTTACCACTTGTAGGGGCATGGTTCATCATATTGTCATTCAATCACTTGTAGTAGATCAAGTACAACTTAATGTCCCTGATTTACCACTTGCAAATATGCAATCTCTGTACCTCTTGTAAAAATATTCACAGCATACAAACCTATGTAGGAATAAACCTCTACACAAACCATTTTACCAATCAAAATGCCGATTCTTGCTTCACACTTACCAACCTAGAAGCTCTGGCAAGTCACACTCATCCTGTACAATTTAAACACATTTAAAAATCTTTCACAAAATCTATCTTAACAAGAATGATGCCGATTCCTGATCCACGATTACAAACTTGGGATCTCCGGAAAGTCAGGAATTTATGGTGAAAAAGCTATCACCCAAGCCTGACCAGCCTTGGGTGATTTTGGCGGCAAACATCTGTCCCACCAACATTTTGATTTGTAAAACTCTTTTGCACTTTTAACCTTCCCATCAACCATCTTCCCGAAAATATGTTTGACTTTCCCATTGAAAGCCTTCTCAACATCAAATTCTCCCTTATCAGCGAAGAATTGATTTGAGATCTCTACCTTTCCCACTTTCTTCATCAAATTTTCTTTTGACAATGACGGAAAGTTTTCCTCGTTCATCTCAGGAATGGAATTATCAACCTTTTTATCAACCAAAGACTCCTCTGATTTTATGGAATCAGATTCATTGTCAGAATTACCCTCATATTTAACCACCCACTTTTGTTTACTCAAATCACCTCTTCTTTTGTAAAATCTTTTTGAACTTTCTCTTTCCTCGGAAGTAGAATTTTCAAAATTTTTAACACTTTTCACAGATTGTTCTTTCTCATCAACACAAGTTTTTCTCAAAACAGAATTAGAAGAAACTTCCTGTTTTTGGTAGTTGGTCTTGGGGCAATTCCAAGCTATATGTCCAACTTCTTGGCATTTGAAACAGGTTCTTCTGTCAACTCTTTCAGCAAATCTGTTAGTGCATTACGTCTATTGACTTCGTCTTGTTTCATGTTATGTTATAGAATAGGTTAGAATTTTCAGTGCACGAAGTTCGAGAGTCAAAGATTAGAAGTTAAGGAGCTGATTTCGCTCATATGTACATGACATATAAGCGAAATCATAACATCTGATTTCGCTTATATGGCAGGTACATAAAAGTGAAATTATCACTAGTATATAAGGGGCACTTGTTAGTTCATTCGATACGCGACCTCTGAAAGTGTAACGAAGTGCTGCCGGTTTTCTGTCAGGTTGTAATCATTGTTAAACGCTATATAAGAGACAGATTAAAGATTAACAAGCTGTGTTCGTGTCTAGTTCTCTGATTCCGCCTTTGAACTGGACTTAAACTCTTCTGATCGACTCAATCGGGTCAAACAACGATCCAACAAGTGGTATCAGAGCTAGTGAAGAAGAGTTTAGCTTGATTTCGATTATATTCTGACTTCTACATCTTCTTTCATCTGTTCAGAAAATTTTACTGGTCGAAAGTTACTCAAAATTTCACAGCTTATAGAAAATTGGTAATAGACAAATCCTGGAAAGTTTCAGATTAAAATTCGAACTAAAGATGGACTAAATTGGCTTCGGAGTTGATTCCGCTTTTACGGACAATTGGTGATTCCGCTTTTATGTCATAGTTAATTCCGCTCCAAAGGTCATATTTTCATATGATTTCGCTCCAAGGGACATACTCAGTCTAATTTCGCTTATTTGATCAAAGTGATTCCGCTCTAGTGTCAATGTATTAAGGGGTTTCGCTTTTAAAGACACCTGATTTCGCTCCAGTGGACAAAAGTTGATTTCGCTCCAGTGGACAAAACTTGATTTCGCTTCAACGGACATTATAAGCCTGATTTCGCTCGAGTGTCATTTTTGAGTCAAAAGTGGACTTTTTCGTGTCGAGATTATTTCACGTCGATCGAGTGTCAGTCTGTTACAATTTATTTGTTATTAATTGTACTGATTGTGTTTGTTTGATATTTCTGTCAGGTTTGCATCATGGCTGAGGAATTTTTCAATACATTTTACAACGCGTTCGCAACCGAATCGTCTGAGGCTACAAATATTACACCAAAAACCATTCCTAAAGTGCTAAATGAGAACATCAAGCATGATAACTTTTATGGAACTCATTCAAAGCCACCAGCTCTTGATAGCATTGAGGATTATACCTGGTGGAAAGAACGCTTTATTAACTGGGCAAAGGCGTATGCTCATGAAAGTTGGTTTTGCTTGGAGTATGGGTATGAAAAACCAAAAGACGAGAAAGGCGAAGATCTAGTATTCAAGAAGTTTTCCAGAGAAGATAAAGCTGAATACGGAGCTGAACAGAGAATGATAGCATTGATCCAGTCAGCAATCAGAAATGATATTTTTGCTTTACTAACTCATGATGGGTCATCTAAGTCTGTCTGGGAAGCTTTACGTGTTAAAGCTGAAGGGGGTAAACAGATTAAAAAGAACAAAATCACTTTATTAAAGAAAGAATTTGATCTTTTTGATAACATAAAAGGAGAGTCGGTAAGGCAAATGATTGAGAGATTCTGTCATCTTAAAATTGAGTTGGAGAGATTAAAGATAAATAAAACAAGAGAGGAATTGATAGACAAAGTGATTGAAGCGTTACCACGAGCTGATCAGTGGCAAACGTTTGTTTTTATTTTGAAAAATGATGCTTTGTATGATACACTTACTCTTGATGCTTTGTTTGAAAAGATTGAAAGTCTTGATCTGGAGCTACAAAAGCAAAACAAGATGACTGATTCTTCACATCAACAGAACGTTGGCTTGTACTACAAAAGCAATGTGCTTTCTGATAAAGGCGTTGGTTCACCAAAAACAGCATTTAGTGGTGAAAAGATGAAAGAACCATCAACAACGTCAACAAGTCATCATTCTGGATATCATTCATCTTCAAAGACAAATTCTGATGATTCTGAAGAAATTCTGTGCAACATTGCTCTTAAACTGAAGAATTCTCCTGCAATGAGCATCAATGCAGCGAAGCAGCAAATGAGTTTTCTTGCATCTGTTCTGGAGTCATATGAAGGTCTTGTAGCTGGTAAAATTGGAAACTCCGAATTGACCAAAGAAGATTACGACCAGATTGATCCGGAAGAGATGGAGCTCATTGACATTCGTTGGTGTTTAGCTCGTTGTATTCGCAGAGCTCAGAGGTATATGGAGATTACCGGGAAACAATCTCTTGGAGGTGCATCAACAAAGCTTGGATTCGACAAATCCAAAGTGACCTGTTTCAAATACAAGCAAAAAGGTCATTTCAAGAGAGAATGCACTAATTCTGCAGTTGGTGGAAATGAACATCCGTTCGATGATGATTACTACCGAAAGGCAATCTACCATCGAAGCAGAGAAGAGCCAAAGTTGATTGAAGATAAACCAAAAGAAAAGTCAAGAGCATATGCAGTAATCTATCCTGATGAAGGATTTGACTGGAGCACAGTTTGTCCAGAAGAAGATCGTTTAGAGAATGTTCGTAAAACAACTCATGGGAGAGCTATGACAGAAGATAGAAAGTTTGTTTTTGTTGCTAAAATTCAAGATGAAAACAAAGACAAAGACACTACTGAAATCCATGAAGAAAAAGTTGAGATCAAAGAGAAAACTCGAGAAGAGATCTTGAGTGAGAAGACTTACAGAGAAAGAAATGTGGTCTACAACAGAATGGATGATATGCAGGAGGAGTATGAGATGGTTGTCGGTAGCAAAAGATGGGATAAAAAGAGAGAATGTTATTATAACAGAGAAGGAGAACCGGTTGTTCCTAAGAAAGACATAATCTTCGATTATATTCTTCTCAAAGTCCCGTTGAGAGCTGAATACTATAGAAATGTATTGAAAGATGACACATACGTTAAGAGGTATGAAAAAGAGATCAGATATGCCATGTTATCGTGTCTGAGAAAAAGGGATGAGAAGAGGATGAAGAAGAATGTTGAAGAAATGGTGAACAATCTGAAGAAAGATGCTGAAGAGGTTAAAGCAGAAACTGTTGAAGTTGAAGCTGTGAAGGAAATCAAAAGTGAAGAAGTTGTTGTGAATGAAGAGGTTGAGAAAGCTGTTACTGAAGAACAGCAGATTGAAGAAGAGGTGAAGAAAGAAGAAAAAGAAGAAAAGAATGAGAATGAGGAAGCTGATAATGTTGGTGATGAAATCGGTGTTGAGGAAAAGCAGAATGTTGCTGAGCAGACAGAGGTTGCTGAAAACACCGAAGTGCCAATCACTGAGGTAAATTCTGAAAACTTGAAACTGATTGATCAGTGCAAGAAATGCATGGAACCGTGTAGAGCTTGTACTGAAAAAGATGAGCAATTCAGGACAAGAGATCTTGAATTCACAAAAATAGAAAACATTTTCAAAGAAAAATGCAAAGAGATGTTAGAAAAAGAAAAGGTTTTTAAAGAAAATGATGAAAAACTTTCAGAAAAATGTAAAAAATTAGAGAAAGAAAATAAAGTTTTGAAAGAAAATATTTTGAAAATGACAAATGAATGTGAACAAAAAGGAATTGCTTGTCAAGAAATGAAAAAGGAATATGATTCAATGAAATTATCATATCACATTACGAAAGAGTCATATGATAAAATAAAAGATGAAATGAAATATGCTCAATCAAGAATGAATTATATGTCTGAAACAACTAAAGAGCTTAAACGAATGTATGCTATAAAACAAGATGTTGTTAATTCCTATATTGAGGATGTTGCTAAGTTGAAGCGACAGATTGCTGATTTAGAACAGGATAACAACAAGTTAAAGAGTTACCACGTGTCGTCATATGTGCTTGAACGAATTTTCAATATAAAACCGGGTGATGGTGAGTCTGAGCAGAACAAGAAAGGCATTGGCTCAGAGTTTCATCAAGTTCCACCACCGGAAAAATTTGCATTTTATGATGAGGAAAAGGTCGAAAAAGCTTTCAACATGGTAGATCAATTGCAAGACAACATTGACATAACCTATTCCAAATCTAATGATTCTCATGATTCAGATGTGGTAGGTAAAGTCGTTGAAAGTGTGTTGAAAGAAGAGTCAGTTGTTACAGGTAAATCTGAATCACAGGATGAAGATGAAGGAAATCTTCATGATGGTTATCTGAAAAACACAAAATCCGAGGAAAATTTGAATGATGATTCAAAAGGATTGGTTTATACCATGATTGGATCGGACAAATTGTTCTTAGATGTTGTATTCCCGATTCAGAATGTGATTTCAGAAAAGGTTGATAAAGTTTTCAAAATGGTTGAGATTGAGAAGTCTGAGATTTCAAAGTTTGTTGGTAAGAGTCATAGAGGTTCGTATACCAAACCTGGTTTCAAAAAGAAGAACATGAAGGCTGGGTTGGGTTATAAGAAGAAACAACATTGGAACAAAAATGAGACGCCGAATTTTCAAGCAAAAATGAGTTTTATTCAAGGAGGCAGTTTAGAAAAAGAAAAAGAACTCAAAATGAGACAGTCTAATGATGATTTTTTTGCTAAAAAGAAAAAGCAACAAACACAGGTCAAAGATGTGTCCATGAGAACATGTTTCAAATGTGATCAAAAAGGACATCTTGCACGCAAGTGTCCTAATCTAAAATCTGTGGATGTTGACAAAAAGAAGTTTGATGCTGAGAAACAAAAATCTGAGAATGTGAGACAAAGGTCAACCAAATTTGATTCGAAACAAACTTGGAGGTTCAATACAAATAAGTTTGCTTCAAATCAAAATTGGAAATCAAACCAGAACAGGTTCGATTCAAGACAGACCTGGAATTCTCACACACCCAGATTCAGAACAACACAGAGTTGGAAAACCACAGTTGATATGACAAAACCTCAAGAGTTTTGGAAACCAAGAGTTGTTGTTCAAAATCAAAATGTTCAAAAAGTTTCACATTTTTACAAACGGGGAACACCAAAAGGTCAAACATGGAGTGTTAAGAAACATGTTGATTTGGTAAAAGATGAGAAAGTTGAAGTTAAAATTGAGAAAATTTTTGTGAAAAATGACAAAGAATTTCCAGCATTGAATGAAAATTATTGTGTTGAAATGCCTAAGGTTCAACAGACCTGGGCTAAATTGTTCAAGTAATTCAGTTAGTTCAATGTGCAGGTGCTCAACAATTCTGAAGATTGTGAGATTGGAGGTTGGAGCAGCCTGTCACAACAAGGAGAGGAGGCTGCTGGATCCTGTGTTAGTTGAAACAGGAAGTTTATATTTTTTTTTTGTACATAAATAAACAATATTTCAAAAAAACCCTAAAAATTGAAAATTTTGAAAAACCAAAAATATGTTTGTTTTTAATTTTTGTCAAATATTCAAAAATACAAAAATATGTGTTGATTGAATACGCCGAAACCCTCACGGCTGAACAAACATGATTACTTTCATCAGATTGAAAAACGGTTTTCAAACTGTTAAGATCAATGGGTTGTAAATCATGGGGGTATGTTATATTTTCTTCAAAACAGAGCATGAGATGTAGAAAATGGATGGCGAGACAAAGCTATCAGTGTTGGTTGTCAAATTTTCTTTAAATGGTTTTACATTTTAGGGGGAGTAATATTGTCAGAAAATACAAAAATATTTGAAAATTTGAAAATTTGAAAAAGTCAAAAACATGATAAAATTCAAAAATTTGAGTTTTTGCGTAAAAAGAGGAAATGATAGTACATCAGTAGACAGTTACAGTATGCTAAAGAAATGGAAAGTTTAAATGTGTTAAACGATCTCACCGTGGATGTGTCGGTAGGTTTTTATACATTTAGTAAACTTTTTCGGGATATAAACCTAAATTCAAACTTGCTTATTTCGTGGGGAACACTACTTGGATATATAGGTAACCCCTGAAATCTCGTTTGAAAGGTCTCATAATCTGATATACTAGGTCTTTATACTCAATGATGTCTGGGGTATTATTCCGGGACTTCTGCTGAACGGTAGTTCTGACCTAGTCTTTGGATAATACTTGCTGCAATGCTTGAAATATAGCATTACACCCTCAGCATGCCGATGAAACAATAAAATTGATAGTCGCTGCTGTTGTAAGCAAAAAGATCCTCTAAAGGGGACATACCGAAAAGTCGAAGCTGATATCTCTCTGCGTATACGGAAGTATCGACCTGAGATCCCTCGGCCCTCGCATACCTAATTTATATACAGATATCATTGTAGTATACTCACCTGTAAGACTGATTATTGGGATTCTGGATACGGGAGTATATTCAAGAGGTGGGACACATGAATGGGTTTAAGTTCTTAAAATACCTAATTCGTATCCTGAATCAGTTGAAATTTGTATGAAAATTTAAGTGGATCAGTATATCGACAATCTAAGTGAATTGTTAAATGCGTAATGTGTTTCTAAGCTCAACGGTACTTGTGACTTGTCATAAACTGATATGATCCTCTGACGCATACTCAAACAAAAATATTGTCTGTAAATATGTTTGTACATATTTCTTTATTGCTTTATATTTTCAGAAAATACAAAAAGATTTTGATTTCTGCTTTATTTTCGACAACTGATATCTGAGTGTTGAGTTTCAAAATCTAAGTAAGCTGATTGTGTTTCTGAAAATAAAACAAGTTCATTAAATTGAAACTTGAATTAAAGTCAAAAATTTCAAAAACAGTTTGTGATATCTCCAAGGTCATTAACTGTGAGGGAGTTGGATTCTTTAACATGGATGATTAACTGTGAGGGAGTTGGATTCTTTAACATTGCTAAATCTATGAAGTTTGTTGATAGGGGAAGTGGATTAGAGAAAGTAGATTGATAATATGAAAACATTGTATTTATAAATGTTTGAGAAATTGCAGATAGTCCAGACTACGATCCCGAGAGCAGAGTCTAAGGGGGAGTCTAAAGACAAGCTTGAAGTAAAGAGAAGCTTGTAGATGGAAAGCTAGGTGTCGATCCCAAAGCACGGAAGCTTGATGAAAGGGGGAGCCTGAAGCTGATAGAAGAAGAGAAAGATTGATGGATGCTTACAATGTTACATCTTGAAAGAAAAGACAGAATGATCAAGACTGAAGATGTGTTATAACATAGAATAGTCACTAAAGACTTCGTCAATATCCGAGGGGGGGTCTGTTAGTGCATTACGTCTATTGACTTCGTCTTGTTTCATGTTATGTTATAGAATAGGTTAGAATTTTCAGTGCACGAAGTTCGAGAGTCAAAGATTAGAAGTTAAGGAGCTGATTTCGCTCATATGTACATGACATATAAGCGAAATCATAACATCTGATTTCGCTTATATGGCAGGTACATAAAAGCGAAATTATCACTAGTATATAAGGGGCACTTGTTAGTTCATTCGATACGCGACCTCTGAAAGTGTAACGAAGTGCTGCCGGTTTTCTGTCAGGTTGTAATCATTGTTAAACGCTATATAAGAGACAGATTAAAGATTAACAAGCTGTGTTCGTGTCTAGTTCTCTGATTCCGCCTTTGAACTGGACTTAAACTCTTCTGATCGACTCAATCGGGTCAAACAACGATCCAACAAAATCTTTTCACATTCTTCTTTACTTCAGCAAGAAACTCTTGATTCGACTGCTTCCAGAACGGTTTCTTCTGTTCATCCTCTGAACTTCCTCCTGAAACAAATTTTGTTTTTGGTTTATAAGTTTTCTGATTTTTATAATTTTCTGAATAATTGAAACCCAGACCTTGTTTTTTGAAATTACGATTGTGGTTTGGTTTCTTTTGATAACGTGAACCATAACTGTAACCCTTTTTCTTGTTCAATCTCTGTTGAACTCTTGAAGTGTATTTTTTAGGTTTTTCATGAAGATTTAAATCATTTATTTCAGAAATATTAATTTCTGTTAATTTGAAAACCTGTTTGATCATTTCAGTTTTGACACTTCTTATTAGAAATTCCTCATCAGAATATAATTTGTCTGAATCAAACAAAGTATATGCCACTTTGATTAATCCATCATTCAAATTAGATTTTGATAACAGGAATTCTCTATTGTAAACCCTGTTAACTGGTGAACTCAGACTCTTTTCTAACGAACTCGGACTCTTTGCTGACGAACTCGAACTCTCAGATTTAGACTCCGACTTTAACTCTTCATCCGTATCTAACACCTGATCGACAACTTTCTTTACTAACTCAGACTCATGATCAGTGTCAGACGCTGTGAATGTAACATCAATATTGTCTGGTAATTCATCAATGATTTCAGACTTTAACTTGATGTTGACAACCTTTTTTAGACGTTCTTCGTTTGGATTTCTTGGAGAATAAGTTTCATGGATCGGGGGCGGACATCTGTTATACTTGATACTTGGTTTCTTACCAGTATCAGTATCTTCAGTCGTTTTCTCCATGAATGCTTCCAGACCTGCAACAGTAGGATAAACACGATCAATCAAGTAATCACAAGTAGTGTAACTCAACAATAATCGTTTAATCCTTTCACTTTCGATCTTCTCAAGCTCCAACTCCTTCTTCAGATTAGTACAGTCTTCGATGTAATTATTTATGACACTCTGCTTTGTCATTAATGTTGCACTCATTTTCTCCATTGCCTTTTCGATTTCTGTATTTGTCTTTTTCAGACGATCAACTGTGTTGTTCAGCACATCATAAGACTCCTTGACATACTTCACATCACACAGTAAATCTTCTTTTATCTTCTCTAACTCAACAATCTTCATATCTTTCTCCTCACAAGCTTTGCAAGATTCTGAACATTTTGAACACGGTTTTTCAACTTCAACCAATTTTTCAACTTCTACAACCTTTTCTACTTCAACTTCTGCTTTCTCCATTTCTACTTTTGCCTCTAACTCATGTTCTTCAATTTTCTTAATAAACTGTTCCAGATTCATATTCTCAGATTTCCTCATGTGTTTCACTATCATCAAATAAGTTCCCCATTTCTGCTGTGGTAACGCATCAGCAAGTTTATCAAAATCCATTCATCATTATCTTTCTTAATTTTCAATCTTTCCATTTCCACGACTAAATGACAATATCTATCAATGGTCATTTTTGTTGTTTCATGGTCAAAAGCTACAAAGTTGTCAAAAGACTTCTTCAGTAACTCCTTTTCCATGTTTCGATTTCCCAAAATTCACAAACTCGGACTTTCAAATGAACTGGAATCAAATCTCAAGCGAACTGGTAATTACAAACGAACTAACTTGATGCGAACTGGTTCACCTCGTGAAAACACCGGATAACCTTTCTGACAAACAAACAAAGGATCAGTTTAAATGAACTGAGAAAATGTGAACGTGTGTAACTGTTGAGTCTATATAGAACTCGTGTCGAAAATTCGTGCGGACACTTTCAATGTTGTTGAAGTAAAGATCACTGAATGAATGAACTTGATTGGATGAACCAAGTAATATGGGCTTTGAATGAACACAACTTTATACTTCAATTGTTAATTGGGCTTCTCGAAATACAATTGAGCCGATGACTTACTTGACACACATCAATGTTCCAATCATGTGGGCTTTTAATGACCAACAAACAGTTTTTTTTTTCACCTTAATGCTGAATGTGGCTGAGTAGGCAGTGGGATGACAACAACTATATCAATACAACTTGACTATACCAAAAGCACATGGGCTGACAACTTTGTTTCATCACATAGATCGGATAAAAATTTTTCCGACACAACTCACATGCACAACTGAATGGTGGCTGACAACTGTTTGCAATAACCCATATGATCCTTGTTGATCTTAATATCTATATTGTTTTTAATAGAACCCGACAATTCCAATATGATACTGAATTCTATTTGGCCGTCCAAAATTCAAACTTTATCCAAAACTTGGGTCGATAACTATCAAATAAACTTTGCCAACTTTCACACGCAATGATTTAATAGGACCTCTCCTTCACTTTGATAAGAGCTGCCACTATGGAATCAACACTTTCTATTATCACATGCAATTTCTTGAACCAAGCAATCACGTTACCAACTGACACAAACAGGAGATTTCTTTTCCTGTTCCCAACTACTGACAACTTCACATGATTATCATGTTCGATGACTAAATGTCACAAGAACGAGACCCTATTTGACACAAAAGCGGAACCTTAAAAACGAACCAGATTAAAAGCGGATCTATTGAAATTTGTTACTAAAAGCGGATCTATCAAATTAAGTGACACTGAAGCGGATCTGAATGTTCTTATAAGCGGACTTGATGATTTGTCAAATAAGCGAAACAGATTGTTCTTTGAAGCGGACCAGATTGTTCTTTGAAGCGGAACTACATGCAATTTGGAGCGGACCTGATGCACTTTGGAGCGGACCTATCACATGTTCGAAAAAGCGGACCATATTCGGAGACTAATTTGACCCATTTTTTCTTTGAATTTCAGTGTCAAATTTTCAAGGGTTTAACTATGATCAATTACCTACAACCTGTGAAATTTTGAGCGGATTCCGACCGTTAAATCTCATTCTGATGAAGAAAGAAGGTGTAGAAGTAAGAAATGATGATGAATTCCAGCTATTCTCTGTAGAAAACCTCCTCCCAAGCTCTGATACCAATTGTAGGATCGTGTTTTGACTCAAACGAGCCGTTCAGAGGAGTTTTCGTCAATTACAGGTGCGGAAAACAAGTAATCAACGTATAAACAGCTTTCAAATCACCTTAAACACCTTTCTGTATTGATTTATAACAGTTTACATCCAAATCTCACACCGACAGCACCTCCGTATGGAATCTTCGAAAATTACAAATGAGATCCGCTCATATGGTATTTATAGTGCAGGTAGGTTCGCATATATGGACATGTACGAATAAGCGGACCTAAACAGGTAGGTTCGCACATACGGACATGTACGTATAAGCGGACCTAACCAGATAGGTTCCCATATACGGACATGAAACAAAAACGGACCTCCTATGTCCATATAAGCGGACCTGACAGTTTATGTCACACCCCCAAAATCCACCTGCGGAATACCACCGCTTGGAGGCGTGACTGACCAGGATCCAGCCACCAATCATATTGAACATGCAAGTTAAAAGATATAAAAGTTTAACCAATACAATTGGTGTCCAAACAAAACATAGTTAAGTTGCAAGCGGAAGCATAACGTTTAAAATCAAAACATAAGTTTAATTGTTTCAAGGTTTAACATGGCACGCAGCTGTCCATGTCCCACAACGACTCTCTTCCATGCAAGCTCCAGCTAAGTACCTATTGTCCTGCAAAGCATGTAGTAACGAGTCAACAACAAGTTGAGTGAGTTCACGGTTGGGTGTTCGTTTTAAGTTGTTTCGAAAACAGTTTCCTTTAGCTGGCATCCTGCCGTGGGGGTTACCCCATAGTTGAAAAACGTGACTTGTTTATTCCCGGTTATCCTGACAATCCAGCCGTGGGGGCTACCCCGTGTATCCACTAGACTCGTTACCATATCGACTGCTGACTGTAGTCATGTTTATGTGCCCTGAAACTGTCAATGTCTATCATCATTGACGTGCCCCAGATCCATTAGTTCGCGCCCGTCCTCTGCGGCACGGTGTGAGGTTTGTCAGACCTAAATAGCGCTATCTAACTAATGACCCGCTCGCCATTGGCCCGACGATTAAGTTGATATAAAATGGAGGGACTTCGTGATAGAGTTTTGGTCTAGTACGAGTTATCTGTCTGTGAGGACGAGGAATTACGTTCCTGAACCAGTGCTGTCCTACCCAAGGAGGACGAGGAACCCTTGTTCCTAAACCCTAATTCCCGACCCCTGGGAATCCCATGCTTTGTAGAGAGTGTGAACTCACCTTGGTTTGCTCGGCAGATACACAGAAAAGTCAATCAAGTTGTAAGTGATCAATTACGTCCTAACATAGATACCATTCAAGTCAGGTTCAAACCAAGTGGTGCACGTATTTTCTACACGTATTCATACACAAGTAACGATCATGGCATACACGTTTATCATGGCAGTTCAACAACAGTGCACAACATACTCAATTAACAGTAGCACATGCGGCCCATCTGTTCGGCCCAATCACTTAGGCCCGTAACAGTGTGAAAGTCCAAATAGCGTGCACATGTGTATGGTTTCGAGTCGAGACTGTGCGGTCTCGAGTTGTAGCTTACAAGTTCTCGAGTCGCAATCTGAGGAGGTCTCGGGCCATGCATGTATTGGTCTTGAGTCGCAACTGGACTCGCAAGCATGGTCTCGAGTCATGAGGTTTATGTGCTGATCAAGTGTGGTCTCGAGTCGAGACTATAGGTTCTCGACTCGCAACTTGTGTCGAAACCGGGGATCTCGAGTTGTCATGTGGTGGTCTCGAGTCGAGACCAAGGGTCTCGACAGACACATCTGCTGATCGCTGGTACATGTACTAAACCAATAGAATTTCATTTTCATGAGATAATGTACTAACCAATGATATTTCACAAACATGTTCCCTTGTCTACTACTAACCAAAAACGGATCAAACAACAAGTTTTCAAATATTCAAGCCACATTCATATCATATTCATCATGTTCTTCAAATATTCAAGTCATGTTCATATTGATCATCAAACTTGTTCATCATCTTTTAGGGTTTTTAGCATTAATCATAGTCATAACATGAACAACCATCAAAACTCTTGAACATACTCATCTAATGGTTTCAAATCATCACATAACACCTCAACTCGACTCTACACTAATCCGATTAACATGATACTACACATATGCAAGCCGGTTTCATGAACACCCACATTTAATGGTTTGAATCACATTTAGACACAAGATATCATGAGCTCATTGTGCAATATATCCGAAATCAAAACATGTTAGCCGAATAACATCATTATATATAACATCATCATACAAAATAAATACCTAGCATACATCACTAACCTATGTCATTACACATCAACACCTTTAATCATGTATAAACATGTATTTGCAAAGAAATCACTAACCGGTTCAAGTGTGGGTTCGAAGGTGTGAAGTAGTAATGGATGAAGCTTCTAAATGTGTGTGTGTGAGCCGATCCGAGAGCTCCTAATGTTACTGGTTTGATCCGAGAAGGAGGAGAAGAGATGTGATGTTTGATTTCTAGGTTTTAGTGAGAGAGAGTAGGGGAGTGTGTGTGTTGTCCAAGAAAAATGGCAAGGATGGCTAGGAGTATAATATATACTAGTTCTTGAGTTGTTTACCCTAGTGGGTTTTCGAGTGGGGTGGAGAGGAGCATGGCCCAACCCGGCCCAACTGTTACCGTTCACTCGAGACCGCATGGTCTCGAGTCGTGTCCTTGTGTCTCGGTTCACATAATCACACTCATACATACAAGCATACATATTAACATAACATATAATCACATAGCATGTTCACATATATCATTACACCAATACGTCAACTAGTCACATAATGTTTCAAGTAGGTTACACTAAGATACACGAAAGGTTCTAAATTTCGAGTTGTCACATCATCCCCAAGTTGAAAGAAATTTTGTCCTGAAATTTGGTAAGCACTCACTGAGGAAGCTAGTTAAGTTGTATAGTTTTCCCGGTTTTCCTGGGGTGTCACATCCACCCCCCGTTGATCTGGAATTTCGTCCCGAAATTCCGTAGCTTCAGCCTCAGTCGTGGTCGTACTGTTTGCGAACAGTTGGGGATACTTTTGTTTCATCCGATCTTCGCGTTCCCAGGTGAACTCTGGGCCGCGACGTGAGTTCCAACGAACTCGAACGAGAGGTATTCTAGTGCTCTTGAGGACCTTAACATCCCGGTCCGTGATTTCGACTGGTTCCTCGACGAATCGTAACTGCTCGTCGATAGTGAGTTCCTTCAGAGGAACTATGTGGGTCTCATCTGACAGACACTTCTTCAGATTCGACACGTGGAAAACGTTGTGAACTGCACCGAGTTCGGCTGGTAAGTTCAGTCTGTAGGCCACCCTGCCTATTTTTTCGATGATTTCAAAAGGTCCAACGTATCGTGGGTTAAGTTTGCCTCGTTTACCAAAACGAACCACACCCTTATAGGGCAAAACTTTGAGTAGTACCCGCTCCCCAACCTGGAGCTCTGGTGGTTTCCTGCCCTTATCGGCGTAAACTTTCTGACGGTCCCGAGCTGCCGCCATGCGTTTTCGTATTTGAGCAATTTGTTCGGTCGTGTCCACCACATGTTCTGGACCAGTGATCTGACTATCCCCCACCTCTGCCCAACAAAGAGGTGACCGGCATTTACGTTCGTATAATGCCTCAAATGGAGCAGCTTTAATGCTGGTGTGGTAGCTGTTATTGTACGCGAATTCCACAAGTGGCAGATGCTTTTCCCAGCTATTGCCAAAGTCGATTACACATGCACGAAGCATGTCTTCTAAGGTTTGAATAGTGCGCTCGGACTGCCCGTCCGTCTGAGGGTGATATGCTGTGCTCATGTCTAATCGTGAGCCAAAGGATTTGTGCATTGCTTGCCACAGTTCTAAAGTAAATCGTGCATCACGATCTGAGATAATAGAGGTGGGCACCCCGTGCCTCGAAACAACTTCCTTGAGGTATATGTCTGCTAGAGTGGAGAACTTATCCGTTTCCTTGATAGCCAAGAAGTGAGCAGACTTTGTGAGTCGATCCACGATCACCCAAATAGTATCATTTCCGCGCTGAGATCTAGGTAGGCCAGTAACAAAATCCATGGAAATTTGCTCCCATTTCGATTGTGGTATCTCTGGTTGTTGGAGTAGGCCTGAGGGTTTCTGGTATTCGGACTTGACTCTCGCACAAGTCAAGCACTTGCTAACGTAAGTTGCTATGTGGGCCTTCATGCTAGGCCACCAATATGTAGTTTTGATGTCGTGGTACATTTTATCCGAACCAGGATGTACCGAGTAGCGAGACTTGTGTGCTTCATCCATCACAAGCTCTCGTAGGTTGCCGTAGAGTGGGACCCAAACGCGTCCTGTTACGTAGTAAGCACCATCTTCCTTCTGTTCTAAGCGTTGCCTTGATCCGCGTAGGGCTTCAGCCCTGACGTTTTCTGGTTTCAGTGCTTCTATCTGAGCAGCTCGTATTTAGGAAGGGAGACTAGAATGGATCGTGAGTTGTAACGCTCGCACGCGCTTAGGCGCAGTGTCCTTTCGACTGAGGGCGTCAGCCACAACATTGGCCTTGCCCGGGTGATACCTGATTGAGCACTCGTAGTCATTCAGTAGCTCGACCCATCGTCGTTGTCGCATATTCAGTTCCTTCTGCTTGAAGATATGCTCAAGGCTCCTGTGGTCGGTGTAGATGGCGCACTTGGTGCCGTACAGGTAATGCCACCATAACTTAAGTGCAAAAACAACAGCTCCCAGCTCTAAGTCGTGTGTAGTGTAGTTCTTCTCATGAACCTTGAGTTGGCGTGAGGCGTAGGCTATAACTTTATCTCGTTGCATCATTACACAACCAAGACCCTGAATTGATGCGTCGCAGTAGACCACGAAGTCGTCTGTGCCCTCTGGCAATGAAAGGATAGGTGCGCTGCAAAGTCTATCCTTTAGATGCTGAAATGCTAACTCCTGTGCGTTTCCCCATCGATAAACAACGCCTTTCTGCGTTAGTGTGGTAAGAGGCTGTGCGATCTTAGAAAAATCCTTAATGAACCTCCTGTAGTAACCTGCCAATCCCAAGAATTGGCGAATTTCCTTTGGTGTACGAGGTGCAGGCCAGTTCTTAATCGAGTCCACCTTGGATGGATCAACGTGAATCCCATCCTTGTTTACCACGTGGCCTAGGAAATTGACTTCTCGAAGCCAGAAGTCGCATTTCGAGAACTTTGCATAAAGATGTTCTGTTCGAAGGAGTTCCAGAATGAGGCGTAGGTGTTGCTCGTGCTCTTCCTGACTCTTAGAATAGATCAGGATGTCGTCAATGAAGACTATAACGAACTTATCCAGGTAAGGCTTGCATACTCGGTTCATCAAGTCCATGAAAACCGCAGGTGCGTTTGTCAGCCCAAAAGGCATGACCAAAAACTCATAGTGCCCATAGCGAGTTCTGAAGGCTGTCTTGGAGACGTCCTCTTCTCGGACTCTCAGCTGGTGATAACCCGATCTCAAATCGATCTTCGAATAGTAGCTCGACCCTTGCAGCTGGTCGAACAAGTCGTCAATTCGCGGTAGAGGATAACGATTCTTCACCGTCACCTTGTTAAGTTCCCGGTAGTCGATGCACATTCTGAAGGTACCGTCCTTCTTCTTCACAAATAGTACTGGAGCTCCCCAGGGCGATGAGCTAGGACGAATAAAACCCTTATCCAAGAGTTCTTGTAGTTGCGTAGAGAGTTCTTCCAACTCTGATGGAGCTAAACGATAAGGTGCACGAGCTATAGGCGCAGCTCCAGGAGCTAGTTCAATCTGAAACTCGACTTGGCGATGAGGCGGAAGACCAGGTAATTCCTCAGGAAATACCTCAGGATAGTCGCGTACAACTGGAAAATCTTCTATCTTCTTCTCTTTTTCCGAGGTGTCAGTAATGAGAGCCAAAATGGCAGTGTGGCCCTTTCGCAAGCACTTCTGGGCCTTAAGGAGAGAGATGACGTTCTCAACGGCACTCCTCTTGTCGCCACGAATCATGAGAGGTTCACCACTAGGGCCAGGAATACGAACAATCTTCTCGTTGCAAAGGATCTCTGCTCGGTGTTGGGATAACCAATCCATCCCAATGACAATGTCGAAACTACCCAAGACGATAGGAATAAGGTCGATAGAGAAGGTCTGGTTAGCGAGAACAAGTTTACAACCCTCGACTACGTGTGTGGCCTCTAAACTCTTACCGTTTGCTAGCTCTACAGTGTGCTTGTTGTTCAAAGGTGTGGGGATACGCTTAAGCATCCGACTAACTTCTAGTGACATGTAGCAAGTATCGGCACCCGAATCAAATAAAACTATAACGTAAAAGTCGTCGAGAAGGAACTTACCCGCCACAACATTGGGGTCATTCCTTGCTTCACCTTGGCCAATCACGAACGCCCGCCCCCTGGCACCATTGTTGTTGTTGTTCCCATTGTTACCATTCCCCTGATTGTTGTTGTTGTTGTTGTTGTTGTTGTTCTGGTTCCTGTTCAGTTGGGGAAAATCTCTCTTGAAGTGGCCTTCAGCTCCACACTGAAAGCAACCTTTGTTATCACCCTGCTGCTGCTGCTGGCGTGGGTTCTGTTGAGCTTGCTGACGATTCTGATTGGCGGGGTATAAGCTCCTGCAATCCTTTGCAGCGTGACCTGGCTTATTGCACCGATGACAGTTGCCCCTGGTGCATGGCCCGCTGTGGTGCAGGCTGCAGCGATTGCATTTGGGGTGATTCCCTTTGTATCCACCCTGACTTTGACTACCAGACGATTGCTGACTAGGGCTCTTGTAGTCTTCAGTCTTCCTCTGCTGAGACTGAGACTGAACAGAAGTTGAACCCTTTCTTGAAGCTCCATCCCATTTCCGTTTGTTGTCACTGGAGACACCCGAAGTAGCTGCCGCACCTATGCGCTTTGGCAACTTGTTCTACTCCACCGCTTGGTCAGTAAGACGGTGAGCCAACTGAACAACCTGCTGGATAGTAGTGAGGTTTGCTGACGTCACATGACTTTGGATCTCTGGCACCAAGCCCTTGAGAAAGAGTTCAATTCGCTTAAATGGAGGGTCCACCATAGTAGGACACAGTAGGGCAAGCTCATTCGATCTCTTAGTGTACGCCTCAATTTCTGAACCCGTCATCTTGAGGTTAAAGAACTCGACTTCTAGCTTATGAATGTCATCACGACTACAGTATTACTCCTTGATCATCTCTTTAAAAGTTTCCCATGGGGTGGCGTTGGCAGAAACCAACCCCAACATTTGGACCTGAGCGTTCCACCATGTGAGGGCTAAACCCTCGAGAGTACCGGTAGCATACTTCACCCTGCGCGCCTCAGGGCATTCACACATTTCGAACACAGATTCTAGTTTCTCAAACCAGTGGAGGAGACCTACTGCTCCTTCAGTGCCGCTAAAAGTAGTTGGTCGGCAGTCCATGAAAGTCTTAAAAGTGCACACGGGTGGCTGAGCATGCTGACCTCCTGCGTGTGCAGCTGCAAGTGCCGCAGCAACTCGTTCGTTAATCAGAGCCGTCAACTGGGCTTGTGTCAGGTTAACGCGTCCAGACATGATCTTCATATCAAGAAGAACGTGAGTGAGAGGGGTTCGCGAAAATGCGATGACAGAAGAGAGTAAGTACACACGTATTCAAGCAACAGTAGTTATACTAACCAGGCATACCATGAGCAATGTACTATGTAACTAACAAGTAGGCAATATATACACAGATCGTATCACCTAGAGTGTCGAGCCTTGCATGTGGAGTGAAGCGTCGTTGTGGATCGGAGAGCACTGTACAGGTTATAGTCTGATTTTAATAAAACTTTCCCTTATTAAAACCAAGTTCACTATAACCAATGGCTCTGATACCAATCTGTCACACCCCCAAAATCCACCTGCGGAATACCACCGCTTGGAGGCGTGACTGACCAGGATCCAGCCACCAATCATATTGAACATGCAAGTTAAAAGATATAAAAGTTTAACCAATACAATTGGTGTCCAAATAAAACATAGTTAAGTTGCAAGCGGAAGCATAACGTTTAAAATCAAAACATAAGTTTAATTGTTTCAAGGTTTAACATGGCACGCAGCTGTCCATGTCCCACAACGACTCTCTTCCATGCAAGCTCCAGCTAAGTACCTATTGTCCTGCAAAGCATGTAGTAACGAGTCAACAACAAGTTGAGTGAGTTCACGGTTGGGTGTTCGTTTTAAGTTGTTTCGAAAACAGTTTCCTTTAGCTGGCATCCTGCCGTGGGGGTTACCCCATAGTTGAAAAACGTGACTTGTTTATTCTCGATTATCCTGGCAATCCAGCCGTGGGGGCTACCCCGTGTATCCACTAGACTCGTTACCATATCGACTGCTGACTGTAGTCATGTTTATGTGCCCTGAAACTGTCAATGTCTATCATCATTGACGTGCCCCAGATCCATTAGTTCACGCCCGTCCTCTGCGGCACGGTGTGAGGTTTGTCAGACCTCAATAGCGCTATCTAACTAATGACCCGCTCGCCATTGGCCCGGCGATTAAGTCGATATAAAATGGAGGGACTTCGTGATAGATTTTTGGTCTAGTACGAGTTATCTGTCCGTGAGGACGAGGAATTACGTTCCTGAACTAGTGCTGTCCTACCCAAGGAGGACGAGGAACCCTTGTTCCTTAACCCCAATTCCCGACCCCTGGGAATCCCATGCTTTGTAGAGGGTGTGAACTCACCTTGGTTTGCTCGGCAGATACACAGAAAAGTCAATCAAGTTGTAAGTGATCAATTACGTCCTAACATAGATACCATTCAAGTCAGGTTCAAACCAAGTAGTGCACATATTTTCTACACGTACTCATACACAAGTAACGATCATGGCATACACGTTTATCATGGCAGTTCAACAACAGTGCACAACATACTCAATTAACAGTAGCACATGCGGCCCATCTGTTCGGCCCAATCACTTAGGCCCGTAACAGTGTGAAAGTCCAAATAGCGTGCACATGTGTATGGTTTCGAGTCGAGACTGTGCGGTCTCTAGTCGAGACTGTGCGGTCTCGAGTTGTAGCTTACAAGTTCTCGAGTCGCAATCTGAGGAGGTCTCGGGCCATGCATGTATTGGTCTCGAGTCGCAACTGGACTCGCAAGCATGGTCTCGAGTCATGAGGTTTGTGTGCTGATCAAGTGTGGTCTCGAGTCGAGACTATAGGTTCTCGACTCGCAACTTGTGTCGAAACCGGGGATCTCGAGTTGTCATGTGGTGGTCTCGAGTCGAGACCAAGGGTCTCGACAGACACATCTGCTGATCCCTGGTACATGTACTAAACCAATAGAATTTCATGTTCATGAGATAATGTACTAACCAATGATATTTCACAAACATGTTCCCTTGTCTACTACTAACCAAAAACGGATCAAACAACAAGTATTCAAATATTCAAGCCACATTCATATCATATTCATCATGTTCTTCAAATATTCAAGTCATGTTCATATTGATCATCAAACTTGTTCATCATCTTTTAGGGTTTTTAGCATTAATCATAGTCATAACATGAACAACCATCAAAACTCTTGAACATACTCATCTAATGGTTTCAAATCATCACATAACACCTCAACTCGACTCTACACTAATCCGATTAACATGATACTACACATATGCAAGCCGGTTTCATGAACACCCACATTTAATGGTTTGAATCACATTTAGACACAAGATATCATGAGCTCATTGTGCAATATATCCGAAATCAAAACATGTTAGCCGAATAACATCATTATATATAACATCATCATACAAAATAAATACCTAGCATGCATCACTAACCTATGTCATTACACATCAACACCTTTAATCGTGTATAAACATGTATTTGCAAAGAAATCACTAACCGGTTCAAGTGTGGGTTCGAAGGTGTGAAGTAGTAATGGATGAAGCTTCTAAATGTGTGTGTGTGAGCCGATCCGAGAGCTCCTAATGTTGCTGGTTTGATCCGAGAAGGAGGAGAAGAGATGTGATGTTTGATTTCTAGGTTTTAGTGAGAGAGAGTAGGGGAGTGTGTGTGTTGTCCAAGAAAAATGGCAAGGATGGCTAGGAGTATAATATATACTAGTTCTTGAGTTGTTTACCCTAGTGGGTTTTCGAGTGGGGTGGAGAGGAGCATGGCCCAACCCGGCCCAACTGTTACCGTTCACTCGAGACCGCATGGTCTCGAGTCGTGTCCTTGTGTCTCGGGTCACATAATCACACTCATACATACAATCATACATATTAACATAACATATAATCACATAGGATGTTCACATATATCATTACACCAATACGTCAACTAGTCACATAATGTTTCAAGTAGGTTACACTAAGATACACGAAAGGTTCTAAATTTCGAGTTGCCACATCATCCCCAAGTTGAAAGAAATTTTGTCCCGAAATTTGGTAAGCGCTCACTGAGGAAGCTAGTTAAGTTGTATGGTTTTCGCGGTTTTCCTGGGGTGTCACAGTTTAGACCTATATGCTATCCTATTTTCTCGTAAAACGTGCCCTGATCTAACAATCTAAAACTAAGACTCGATACAAGACGAAGTCCACAGATGTAGTGCACCAACATTTAGTTGATCAATGCAAACTTTTCTTTAACATGTTAAATTAAGTTATTTTAATATTTTGAGCCCGCATAAACTACACACAAAGCTTTATTTTAATATTTTGGACTCTACGCCGGAATTCAATATATAATTTGGTTAAATAAAGTTGAATCGCACCTAGTTGATCAATTTAAACTCTCATTTAACATTTTAAAGTTTATCGTACAAAACTTATCTTAAAATGTTTGTTCAAATAAATTCGAATCGAGTTTAGTTGATCAATATTAACGCTCATTTAGCATGTTAGATGTATTTATTTTAATATTCTTAGCCAGCATAAACCCACAAAACTTTATTTGTGTATTTTAAACTCTAATCCAAATTTTAATTTATAATTTGGTCAAATAAAGTTAAACTAAACCTTGTAGATCAAGGCAAATTCTCACTTAACGTGTTAAAGTTTATTGTACAAAACTTATTTTAACATGTTTGGTCAAATAAAGTCGAATCAAGTTTAGCTGATGAATGCAAACTTTTCTTTAACATGTTAAATTAATTTATTTTAATATTTTTAGCCCGCATAAACTCCATACAAAAGTTTATTTTAGTATTTTAAACTCTTATCCAGAATTTAATATATAATATGGTCAAATAAATTTAAATCGAACCTAGTAGAACAAGTCAACCTTTCATCATGTTTATTGTACAAAACTTATTTTAATATATTTGGTCAAATAAAGTCAAATCAAGTTTAGTTGATCAACGCAAATGTTTTTTTAACATGTTAAATTAATTTATTTTTGTATTTTGAGCCCGCATAGACTACACACAAAACTTTATCTAAGTATTTTGAACTCTAGGCTAAAATTCAATATATAATTTGGTTAAATAAAGTTGAATCGCACCTAGTTGATCAATGCAAACTCTCATTTAACATGTTAAAGGTTATCATACAAAAATTATTTTAACATGTTTGGTAAAATAAATTCCAATCGAGTTTAGTTGGTCAATGTAAACGCTCATTTAACATGTTAAATTTATTTATTTTAATATTTTAAGTCCGCATAAACTCCACACAAAACTTTATTTTAGTATTTCATACTCTAATCCAAAGTTTAATATATAATTTGGTCAAATAAAGTTAAATCGAACCTAGTAGATTAAGGCAAACTCTTATTTAACATGATAAAGTTTATTGTACAAAACTTATTTTAACATGTTTTGTCAAATAATGTCGAATCAAGTTTAATTGATCAATGCAAACTTTTCTTTAACATGCTAAATTAATTTATTTTAATATTTTGAGCCCGCATAATCAAGTTTAATTGATCAATGCAAACTTTTCTTTAACATGCTAAATTAATTTATTTTAATATTTTGAGCCCGCATAACTACACACAAAGCTTTATTTTAATATTTTGGACTCTACGCCGGAATTCAATACATAATTTGGTTAAATAAATTGAATCGCACCTAGTTGATCAATTTAAACTCTCATTTAACATGTTAAAGTTTATCGTACAAAACTTATCTTAAAATGTTTTTTCAAATAAATTCGAATCGAGTTTAGTTGATCAATGTTAACGCTCATTTAGCATGTTAGATTTATTTATTTTAATATTCTTAGCCAGCATAAACCCACAAAACTTTATTTGTGTATTTTAAACTCTAATCCAAATTTTAATTTATAATTTGGTCAAATAAAGTTAAACTAACCCTTGTAGATCAAGGCAAATTCTCACTTAACGTGTTAAAGTTTATTGTACAAAACTTATTTTAACATGTTTGGTCAAATAAAGTCGAATCAAGTTTAGCTGATCAATGCAAACTTTTCTTTAACATGTTAAATTAATTTATTTTAATATTTTTAGCCCGCATAAACTCCATATAAAACTTTATTTTAGTATTTTACACTCTTATCCGGAATTTAATATATAATTTGGTCAAATAAATTTAAATCGAACCTAGTAGAACAAGTCAACCTTTCATCATGTTAAAGTTTATTGTACAAAACTTATTTTAATATATTTGGTCAAGTATGTTGGTGCACGAATGTCTAAAGCCTGCGTCTTAGTCTTAGTTGATCAATGTATAGGGTCTAGATGTGTTTATTATGTATTATATAGGGGTTGAATATGTAAATTTGGGATTTTAATGTTGAGGTTTCGTTTATATGGACATGTGCCATAAAAGCGAAACTACTAACTTGAGGTTTCGCTCCAAGGGACATGTTCATATGAGCGAAACCCTCACCCCTATAAATACCTAGGTTGTTTTCTCATTTGGCACGTTCATGTCCAGTGTGTAGCAGAACTGCTGCCCGTGTATTTTGTGAAGATTGAATGAGAAAATTGTTTTTAAGTGAATTCTATCTGTTTCTACTCATTTCTGCTTTGATTCATGCCGATTTTGTATTTCTGCTGCATTTTCGGTAGTTGCTAGCTCGAATTGACTCACACGACTGTCAAATACGGTCTTACAATTGGTATCAGAGCCAGTTGTGAGCTAGTTGACCTGAATCAAAGCCTTTTTCAAGCACATTTTGAGTTTCTGGACTTTCCGACGGACAAAATGGACTGAAATTTGAGTATATAGTGTAAAAATGACTAATAACAAACCCTTGAGACTTTCAGAACTAAAATCAGCTTAAAAGTGATCCAAAATGACTTGTGAATAGGTTCCGCTTTTGTGTCATCTTCAGAGGTTTCGCTCTTAGTGTCATTTTCAGGAGTTTCGTTCCTGAGGTTTCGCTTATTGTGACATTTTTGGGTTTCGCTCATAGGTCATAATCTGGTTTCGCTCATATAGACATTAAGTGGTTTCTGTCACACCCCTTTTCTGCGGCAGAAGCACGAGGTGTGATCATGAAAGGTTCTCATTGCATACGAAGAGTAAACATACTACATGCTCAAAAATATCTTCAAATATTACATTACTGAAAACATATGTCAAGTGTTTACAACACGAGATAACATATTGTCTTAAAAGTCACAACTTTATTTAAAGATAAACAAGGCGACATCCACGAGCATGAGTAAGACCACGCGCACATCCATCCTAGTTACCTGAAATACATGTGAGTTTTGGAAAAACGTCAACATAAAGTTGGTGTGAATTCATGCAATTTTTGTATTTCACGTTTGTATACTTTGTATGAAAACATAATTTGTATTTTGTATAAATCAAGTCTTTTGTGTACACCACGTACTCATGTATAAATCAAATATTTCTGTATGTATCAAGTGTTAATGGGTTGCAAAGCCATTAACATGTGACACGACATAGGAAGTCACCAAACCATAGGCATTTTTCTGTAGTCGATTCACGACTGAGACACAAAAACACTGCTTGGTAAAAGAGTGGCCAAGAGTGGGGCTGCCCTAAACCCATTAGATCTAACCTTTTGTTCTGCGGTCTAAGTATGTACACGATTAATGGTGCTTATGGTACCCTATTCATGACACGATTTCTCGTATCATTCTTGTATCCATCATACCATTTGTAAACATTGTAATATTTGTAACATGTATTTCACCCCCGAAGGTATAAAACTGAAAACAGTTAAAAGAAAAGGGGGAGCATGAACTCACAACTTTGCGTTCCTGTGCGTCGTAAACTTCACCGGATTTGCCTACTTAACGTCGTAACCTATACGCGTTTTCTTAATGTTAGTCACTAAACTTGTATCGCACAAGTACAGTCACTCTCTTTTGTATTTGTATTGTTGTGTTAAAAATATTTCATATTTTTAACTACGTATCTTACTTATATTATTTCCTCTAAAATAAATATAAGTCTTTTGTGTTTTGCACTTCGCACCCGAATTATGTTTCTTGTATTTTGTATGTGTATTTTTTTATGTTTACACTCCTCACGAGTATTTAGTGTATTTTTAAGTCTTAATACACTAGCACGTATAACACATACTATATATACTTAACACAAAAGTTGGTGATAACATAATATATATTTTTCTCTCAAAATATACATACTTATATCTATTTTATTCTTGAAGAAATCCTCATTTCTTATCATAAAAAATTAGGGAAACCTTGGTACTACTTTTAAACACATTTTTAGGGAATAAGTTTCTCAAAAACTTATATTTTTCTAAGTGTCAAAATTTATAAAAATTTTGACAGAGTTTCCCCTAAAAATGGAGGTTTCCCATGTTTTCAAAACATGTGTTTATTTTCTTTTAAATCGTCAACAATTTCCTCATTCAACAATAAACAATATGCAACTAGTTAAAATAGATATAATCGCAGAAATACATGAACTTGTGGTTTTTCCAAAATAGGTAGTATCCTTCCATTATTTTTAGTGGATCTTTGTATAGATCAACTTTGTTTCTTGAAAGTCTCGCTTTTAAAGAAGTTACATCTTTACAACTTCCGATCATCATTT